>JACEVL010003732.1:0-11832 GCA_020284085.1 Aporrectodea caliginosa
CAACGAGTCTATAAAACTTTGAGCCCTGGCCTGCCACGATACTTAAAATCAGTTCTTATTCCCAGACTATGAGCCTCAATTTGAAACTAATTCATAACTGAACTGGAAGACAATGCAAAGCGTTGTAAGCACAGTGTCGTCATTATGACCGAGTTGACTAGAAGGCACAAGCGGCGCTGGAGTCTCAAAACAGATTAATCCTCTGGATATGGTTTGAAGGATCTCTACGTGGGCGGGGGAGGCGAGAGACGAAATGTATGTTGAAAATGTATGTTCAGTGGAGGTTAGGCCTTGGACGTGCAGTGTTCAGTTCAACCTGACCATCACTTAAGAAATGTCTTGGGAAATGTATCTTCAGTGGGGATAACCTGAAACAGTTTGGTAAAAGAAAATGTTAAACCTATGGGCAGGAGCGAAATGTTTGGGCTCAATGTATCTTCAGTGGTAACGATAGTTGGCCCAGCAGAAGAAAGACCTCTAGGCAAAAGAAAATGTATGGCGATAAGTCTCAATCTATGGGCACATAGGGCAGCCGGAAATGTTTGAACACATACACAACCGTCCGCGCTTTGAGCTTGGCCATGGAGTCATTGGGGACCTGAATGTCGTCCAACCGTCTCCGACTCAACTCCTTAAAAACTCAGTTCAGTTCGCTTGGCACCTGCTAGCAGCTGGCTAAGTTAGATATGGGTGCCCTTGCTACCGTCTTTCCTCATTTTGTATTCTCCTCTGTGGTCCGTGACCTTGGTGTTACTCTGGATCAGGAGCTCACCTTCGCTCCTCACATTCACTCTCTCAGCCGCGCTGGCTATTATTATCAGCTACGCACTATCGCTCGCTCGCTAAGTTATAGCTGCTTGTCCATTCTTTTGTTACTACGCACTATCGCTCGCTCGCTAAGTTCTACTGCTTCTGCTACCCTTGTCCATTCTTTTGTTACCATCAGACTTGACTACTCTGCTGCGCGCTCTCTCTCTCTATGCTGGCCTCCCGGCTGTCCGACTGAACTGTCTGGATCGCGTCTTACGCTCTGCAGCCCGCCTTATTGGCCGCATACCCAAATTCGACCACATCTCCAGCTATATGCGCGACATTCTTCACTGGCTCCCCCTTAGACAGCGAATCGAGTATATATAGGATAGCTGTCTTAGTTTGACGCTGCCTGCTGGGCCTCGCTCCTGCCTACCTTATCGAGCTTTGTGGCCCCTCCCTCAGTGCTCGAGGCTCTCGCTCCTTCCGTTCGGCTGAACATGGTTTTCTCTCTGTCCCTTTTGCTCGCACCTCCACCAAGCAGAGCCGTGCCTTCTCTGTGGTTGGCCCCTCGACCTAGAATGGCTTATTTCATTCTTTGTTTATGAACTATTGTTTTTAGTTTTTAATTTTATGTCACGCATTGCCGTCACTTGGGTTACTTACTGAACATCTCTCATATATTTATTTTATTCTTTTATTCGTTTAAATTTGTGTATTTGCATTTAAACAACTATTTTATTTATTTTTCCTTTACTCATTCATTCAGTCGATCAGTCAGTAATTCAGCCAGTCATTCATTCTTTAAGTCAGTCAGTCTTTCGGTCAGTTATTCATTGTCCTGTCTTCAGTAGTATCAGTGACGTCATTGCACAAATGTACAATACCATCTGTGGTCAATGTATGCACAAATGTACAGTACAATGCTATATGCTGTTAATGCATGTACAAATGTACAATGCCATTTGAGGTCAATTCACGTAGGCCTACAAAGTAGCAGATATCAAAACCTAGCGTGCACGATAAAAGATACAACCAAGGTTTAAAAGAAATATTTCAAGTGTTCTGCTTCTCTTCCTGCAACTGGGGGTCATTTCACTCATTATGACCGGGCAAATACGTCCTATATGTATGCACGTAAGCATATATGCATACCTATATATGCAGGCCTATGTGTATTTAATTATGTATTTACATGTGTGTCCATATATGGATACACACAGATACATACATACAAACTGGCCTCCATACTTGCATACATACATGCATACAAATATGCCTAAGTACATACATACCGACATACATATCGATATACATACATATACACATACACAAATGCTGACATACACATGTACATAGAACTATATATATATATATATACAGATAAACAAAACATTCATGTATATATGTATTGAAGAGATGAGGTTGTCTAGGTACAGTACGCGTGCCTCTCAAACAAAGAATGAGTGACGTGATGTGTATAATTGCCTTACCTTTTCAAATTGAGCGACTTCAACACAGTGTAAGATTATTCGAGCGAAAGAGAAGCAGAGGAAGATGACGACTATGCACCGGATAGACAATAGAATCGAAGACAATAGAATCGAAGACAATAGAATCGAAGACAATAGAACCGAAAGACATAACAAAACATGCATGACAAAATAATGCACTTGATTTGACGAATGCACGAAAAGAATGGATAGCATATATTATTAACGCGCACTCTTCGTCGACAAACTATAGTCGTCCTCAGATAACCACGCCCCTTCTGGCGGAGTAGTTGATTGGCTTGAGTCAGTAAACAGAGTTTGGTTAGATAGTGCAGAAAGATCCATTGCTAAGAAGGGCATCTCCATTATAGAGAATCGAAGTTACACTCCTATAAACACGGACTAATCAGAATCCAACTAGAAGTTCTTTGGCCCTGGACAGCTTAGCCTAAGACTGGCAAATCACTAGATGGACAGTAACAGTCAGAGATGAAGAATAGTAGTCTAAATAATGCGTCGATTAGACACCATTGTCTCACGCTTGGATGGACGAGATGATTGATTCGTCGAAGCTGATGTTACGTTTTGATCGGAAAAGTTATTCATATGCGAAGACATTCGTGTTCAGAATGAGAATGAACGCCGCTGTATTGTAACCATCCGATAGATGGCAATAATGAATTTTTGCGATGGATATATTTAGGCTATATAGTATTATAATGAATAATGATCGCTTTTCTCCTTCACCATCTTCACCCTCGTCTTCTTCTTCTGCTCCTCCGTCTGCTTCTCATGCTTTTTCTAGCTCTTTCCTTCTTATCCCCTCTTTCTATGTCTCTTTCACCTTTTCCTTCCACTTCTCCTTCCTCTGTCTATCCATGTCTGCTTGTCTTTCTTTATAAGTGACCTATCCGTTAGTTGGTTTACCAATCATTATGTCTCTCGGCTTGTCTGCCTCTATATGTCCGTTCATCCTTTTGTCCATGTTTAATAGTCTGTCTGTGTCCATGTCTATATGTCTTTCATTCTATCTGCCCATCAGTCTATATGTATTAAATATGCATAATGGAAAGAACATTGGATATCTAACTTCTCGGAGAGCCCTGCAGCGCCGGATGTTGCCCCGATTCAGACCGTTTGCACAGACGAATAAATATCCGCCGCTGCCTCCTCCTATCGACCGGGATTTTGTGGGTTTAGCGCGTCTTTATACTCTGTCGCTGCCGAAAATCCAGCTATCAATGCCCACAATGAACGGTGTGTACCGGCGGTCAGGCGGGGGCTGAGGATGATGGCGCCTCGTTTTTGGCCTATAGTGGCTATGGAATAGAGATTCTCTGTCTGTCTCTGTCTGTCTCTGTCTCTCTCTCTGTGTGTGTCTACGTGTCTGTCTCTGTCTGTCTGTCTGTGTGTCTCTCTCGCTTTCTGTCTCTCTCTGTCTTTATCTCTGTCCCTGTCTTTCTGTTTCTGTTTCTGTCTCTGTCTTTATCTCTGTCTCTGTCTCTCTGACTCTGTCTGTCTGTCTCTCTCTTTCTCTCTGTGTCTCTGTCTGTCTGTCTCTGTCTCTCTCTCTCTCTCTCTCTCTCTCTCTCTCTCTCTCTCTCTCTCTCTCTCTCTCTCTCTCTCTCTCTCTCTCTCTTCGGCAACAGACGAACAAACCGGATGTTCCTCTTAATTCGGTTGCTGCGTACAATAAAAGGAGAAAATCCTAATTTCTCTTACTTGACGCAGCGCTTGTCAATAATCTCTTCCATGCTCTGTCTGTCTCTCTGTCTGTGTATCTGTCTGTCTGTCTGTCTCTGTTCTGCTCTATCTCATCTGTCCGTTTCGTTGTATGTCTTATGTCGTGTGTGTGTTACTGTTGAGTATTATAGGAGACCCTGGCCTACCTATTGAACCATCTGAAGAGAGTGGCTCTTAAGTCGGACGTGAACAAGATGACGACGCTGAACCTGGCCATCTGCCTTGGCCCAGCGCTCGTCTGTCCCTCGACGGATGACGGGGACCGAGGGCCGGCCAGTGGGGCCTCCTCCGTCTCCGTCTCTCCACAAACGATGAACTTCAATAAGCAGATCGAACTGCTCAAGTATCTGCTCGACATTTGGCATGAGAATCAAAGTGAGTGAACACGATCACCAGTTGGCCAACACAACGCGGTTGGAACGTGTGATGGAAAGTGTCTTAAATATCAGTGACTTGGAAAGTTCCTTTCTGTAACTGCATCCTGTTTTGTTTGCTGCTGTGATTGGATCAGCCTCTTGGAGTTTATTGAAACCTCTCTCTGTCTGTCTCTGTCTGGTTGTCTGTCTGTTTGTCTGTCTGTTTGTCTGTCTGTTTATCCATCTATACATCCATCAATACATCCATCCACCTATCCATCCAATCCACCTTTTCATCCATCTACCCTTTAATCCATCCATCCATCCATCCATCCATCCATCCATCTATACATTCATCTACCCGTCCATCCTTCCATCCTGATATACATTCATCTATACATCCATCCATCTATATATCCATCTATCTATCCATCCATCCACCAATCCATCCATCCACCCATCCATCCATCTATCATCCATCCATCCATCCATCCATCCATCCATCCACTCATCCATCCATCTATCATCCATCCACCCACCCATCCATCCCATCCATCCACCAATCCACCCATCCATCCACCAATCCACCCATCCTTCCATCCATCCATCCATCCATCCATTCGTCCATCCATCCATCTATCCATTCATCCATCCATCATCCTACCCATCCATCCACCCATCCATCCATTCACATCCATCCATTCATCCATCCATCCATCCACCATCCATCCATCCATCCATCCATCCATCCATCCACCTACATCCATTCATCCATCCATCCATCCATCCATCCATCCATCCATCCATCCATCCATCATTCATCCATCCATCCACTCATCCATCCATCCATCATCCATCCATTCCATCCATCCACCACCAATTCATCCCATCCATCCATCCATCCATCCATCCATTCATCTATCTATCTATTCATCCATCCATCCACCCACCTACATCCATCCATCCACCCATCCATCCATCCATCCATCCACCCATCCATTCATCCAGATCCATCCATCCATCCATCCACCAATCCATCCACCCATCCATCCATCCATCCATCCATCCATCCATCCCATCCATCCATCCATCCCATCTATCCATCCAGCCATCATCCATCCACCTATCCATCCATCCATCCCATCCATCCATCCATCCATCCACTATAAAGAGTCGTTGCGTGTTCGCTGCGGAATGTTTTTCGGATTAAACTAGCCTGTAGGTCGTTTAAACTAAAGAGGATTTTTTCAACATAGCAGACGTACGTGGTAGTTCTGTGTTTGGAATAAACTGTGAGTATTTCGCCGTTGAAATGTCGAAAAAGGGTCCTAAAATCGATGACCTAATTGAGGCTGTACAAGACAGCAGAGTAATGGAGGCCATAGTCATTCATTTATCGCCAAGCCTCTCACCTGTCATCGAGGGAATGTTTGATAAACTTGCAGCTGAATTTGTGAAGAAATTGGAAGGGATTGTGGAGAAAATGATGAAAAGCCTTGTTTCTGCTCATTGCGAATCACAAAACCAAAAGATAAGCACCCTCGAACTGGAAAACAAGGAGCTAAGGGCGCGGTTAGATGAAGTTGAAACCAACTTAAAATCTGGCAGTCTAATATTCCACGGTCTAGATGAAGCCCCCAAAGAATTCCACCAAATGGGCGTGCTTGAATCTTCTCAGTCTGCCTCCAGTTCTGTATCCCTCCCACAGCAATCATCAGTGCAACTGGTGGCTGCCTTCTGCAAAGATCGTCTTCACCTCAACATCTCAGAATCTGACATCTCTGGAGCGTACAGAATTCCGAAAAAAGGCAAGGACAAACACCGACCGTTAGTCGTTGAGTTCTCTAACAGGCGAATTAGCAGCATGGTCTTCACTTCACGCAAAATCCTACGTGATACCTCCACCAACAATGCCTCGAGGATCTACATAAATGAAAACCTTACGAGACTCAACGCCCAGATCTTCGCAAAGGCTAGAAACTTGGTCAAAGAAAAAAAAGCGGTTTCCACTTGGACGGCTGGAGGGAGAGTGTTCATCCGAACTACAACCTCGCAAGATGAGAAACCCAGGAAGTTGCTGTCTCTGCAGTCCTTGGACGATCTCTTAATCCCGGACTCTCTATAAGCCTCGTGCATCAGCCACAATCGTGAGACTCGCAAGTGATCATGAAATGCTTTATTTTCTGCTGGTTTTGATGTGTAGTTCTGTCAATACTTTGACTTCTCTCTTCTTTTGTATTGTCAATATCGTTCGAGATAATTCGGCTTTAAGTTGCATATCCACATAAAGGCCTATGCTTTGGAATGCTCATATTATGTTTTGATCAGAGTTTGGCATAACAATAGTTGTTGTGTTATCTTAACAGTTTTATGTTGTAAACCATTGGTTACATGAAGATTATTGCTATTTTTCATTAGTGATGAAATTTTGATTTGCCCTATATATATATATATATATAGGGCCTGCATGATCTCTCAGTTGCCTATGCTTACTGGAAATTGTGTATGAATGGACTTCAGTTGCTAGACATGCACCATCTACATATAGGTGCATTAGAACTCTTAAATTTAGGCATTGAATAAGACTGTGTACCAAAAGTGTTCACCTGATGATCCTGCTCAATTGCTGTTAAGTAGCAATTATAGTTGATACACTTTGCCATTTATTCAGCCATGCATGTTCTTAGCGTTGGACACTCCTCGGAGGCTTGATCTAATTTAGATCCTACAGTGTACTGGTATATAAATATATACTGATGCAGCGACTCGCACAGTTCTCGCAGCTTTCGATTGATTGTGATCAGCTCGAGACCTGTACTACTTGTGCACACTGTATTAGAGACACTCTTAGGTCTATTACCTGCGTGCTGTGTAATAGGTGCTTTCATAGCAGATGTTGTGAACTACCAGATAACTACAGAGATGCAATATTATTGAATCATGGTATTGCGCCCGCTGTATTGCGGATAATTTCCCGTTTAACCATATTGCAGAGGAGAGACTGTTTTTGGAATGTTTAACTGACCATGTTGGTCCATTTTGTAATATCCCTGATGATCTTGAATTGAATTTGTTCCCAGATGTCAGTGAAAGCCGCTCTTTGCTTAATAATGATGACATTGACCCTGACACTAATTATTTTGAAGTGAAGCCATATAATAGCTGTTATCTAACCCCTGCTTCCGCTGAACTGAAATTCTCTTCATCCTTGTCTCTGTTCTCAATCTTGCATGTCAATTGTAGAAGCATTCTGTCCAAACTACCTGAAATACATGATCTATTACATCAACTCCCAGTATCTATCCTTGCAGTAACGGAGACGTGGTTGAATGCTGACAATGCTGACCAGGTGAACATACCGGGGTATCATTTTATTCACAAACCTAGGGTTTGTGGCCAGGGTGGAGGTGTTGGTGTGTTCATTAAGGAGGGCATCTCATCCCATAGATGTGAAGCACTTGAGAGTAAACTGGCTCATAATTCTTATGAAGGGCTTTTTATACAAATTACTTTGAATAAAGAAACCACCATTCTAGGCACTATTTACAGACCTCCTGGTCAGTGCTTGGATGATTTCTCTAATGAATTCGAACAATTATTATCCGAAATTGTAAATAGAAATAAAAGGGTGATGCTAGTGGGCGATTTCAATGTTGACCTGCTTAAATCTAATGATCATAAGGCAACGAGTTCCCTGTATGGCTGCATAACAACTTATCACCTTTTGCCAGCCATCACTAAACCTACTCGAATAACTCCCCATTCGGCCACGTTAATTGATAACTTATTCACCAATGCTTGGATGAATGTAGTTGACTCTACAATTCTAGCCTCTGATATATCTGATCATCTACCAATACTGATTACTTTTGACTTTCAACACCTCATGCATGGCAATTCTTCCTTTGGGAACTCAAGGAACTTTTCTGAGGAAAATAAGAAGAAATTTCGAGAGTTACTTTCCAGACAGAACTGGACAACCATCACTAGGCTGTGCAGTGACGGGGACGTTAATACGGCTTATAATCTATTCATAACTCAATATAAAAATGTTTATGACAAATCCTTTCCACAAAATTCAGGGAAGAGTCGAAGTAAACTAATTATAAAAAAACCTTGGATGACGCGGGGCCTCCTTAAATCGAGTAGGAAAAAGGAGCAGTTATATCTGAAATATATAAAAAATCCTAGTGAAATTAACAGAAACAAATTTGTAACATATCGGAATAAATTTAAAACAATTCGAATAAAAGCTGAGAGATACTATTACGCGACTGAATTTGATAAGTGCAGAAACGATCTTAAGAAAACCTGGAGCCTAATAAGATCGATAGCTAATATGGGACAGCGCGATACAACCATTGAATCGCTTACTGTCAATGGCACTAGGATTGATGAAGCGGAAACTATAGCAAATAAACTCAACAATTATTTTGTGAGCATCGCTCAATCTTTGGATGACAAGATACCCGACTCTCTGGGGACATTTATGAAATATATGAAACCCCCTCCATTGCAGTCCTTTGGTTTAATTTTGACATCACCTAGTGAAATCTTAAACCTAAGTCAATCCATACGCACAACGCATAGCAAGGGTATGGACGATATTGACCCCTGTATTGCGAGCTCTAATATTGACTGCATTGCCGAAACGCTTGCCGAGCTAATTAACTGTTCCTTCACTACAGGCGTCTTCCCGCAATCCCTAAAAGCTGCAAAGGTAATACCAGTTTATAAAAAAGGCGAAAGAAACAATCTGACAAATTATCGTCCGATTTCAATCCTTCCTTACTTTTCAAAAATATTTGAAAAAATAATGTATAATAGACTATATGACTTTGTAACGAAAACTGACATCCTTTTTCCCTCGCAGCATGGCTTTCAGTCAGGTCACTCCCCGTATATGTCCTTGTTATCTATGCAAGATAGAATCTCGAATGCTATAGAAAATAATGAATATTCCCTAGGCATATTTTTCGATCTGGCAAAAGCTTTCGACACTGTAAATCATAAAATCCTATTGCATAAATTAGAAAATTATGGTATACGTGGTATGCAGCTCAGTTGGTTTGCCAGCTATTTGGATGGACGCCAACAATGTGTCGAAAATAACGGCAAACGCTCCACTTTAAAAAATATTCTATATGGAGTTCCTCAAGGTTCTAATCTAGGGCCTCTGTTGTTCCTCCTCTATATTAATGACCTCCCGAATGTTTCCAATCGTCTGTTCTTCATCTTGTTTGCCGATGATACGAACGTTTTTTATTCCCACACTTGCATAAACACCCTGTTTCAAATCGTAAACGTGGAACTTGCACTCGTTGCCGAATGGTTTAGAGCCAATAGATTGTCATTAAACTTGGAGAAAACTAATTATATCTTGTTTAAATCGCATAGGAAAAAATCCCTCTGGGTCAATTCGAGTTAAAAATTAATAATAATTCTCTTACAGCTGTTGACTCTACTAAATTCTTAGGTGTCTACGTTGATTGTCATTTGACATGGAAAGAACACATAGCCTACATTGCATCAAAAATAGCAAAAAATATTGGAGTGATAGCACGGACTGCATACATTTTGCCCTCTAATATTAGAATTAAACTGTACTATTCGTTAGTATATCCATACCTCTCGTATTGTAATATAGTATGGGCTTCCACATATGCTACTAGATTACACAGATTAAATGTTTTGCAAAAGAGAGCTGTCCGTCTGGTTGCAGGGGTTCCATATGGCTCTCACACTGCTCACATCTTCACAACCCTTAAAATTTTAAAAATTGACCAAATTGGTATTTTTCAAATTGGGGAATTTATGTATCGTTTTGACCGAAACCTTCTGCCTTCTATTTACAAACATTACTTTCAACTCTCATCTCAGATCCATCCGTATTTTACTAGAAACTCTAGCTCTTATCGCCGCACCTATGCCCGCACGAATACACGTCTCTTCTCTATTAAATCAATTGGAGTAGTGATCTGGGAAAAAATTCCTATGGAAATTCGCTTATCCCCCAGCATCTGGGTATTCAAAAAGAAATTACGCACCTACCTTATACAATGTACTGTATTACAAACGACCTTGTCTGACCTTTCGCCTGATTCTTGTGCATGGTAGTAGACCTACCTAATCTCTACTTGTAAGCTAGTTAAGTATTTTTGTTTTATATTGTATATTGACTCAACAGTGTTGAGCAACTGTTTCAGTTTCGCTTTCCTTTTCTTGTTTTCCTGTTTTTGGTTCATTTAGTTTCTTTTCTGTTTTTTTACTTTAACATTCACTTGGTCACTGCAAGTATGTTTTCAATTATAATCTTTCTTTAAAGGCCACCATTAATTTTCCAATGTAATCTGTAATTTGGTGTCCCTACTTAGCGGGATTCTTTATCCCTTTAGGGCCTCCTTTTTTGTAGCCGTGTTGAAATTTATATGTAAACCTGATGATTTTGTTAATTTGGTTGCAAAATAAACATGTTGATTGATTGATTGATGGATTGATCTTCCCGTCCATACTTCCATCCTGACATACATTCATCTATACATCCATCCATCTATATATCCATCTATCTATCTATCCATCCACCTTTCCACCCATCCTTCCATCCATCCATCCATCCATCCATTCATCTATCCATCCATCCATCCATCCATCCATTCATCCATCCATCCACTCATCCATCCATCCATCCATCTATCCATCCATTCATCCATCCACCTACCCATCCATCCTTCCATCCATTTATCCATCCATTCATCCATCCATCCATCCATTCATCCATCCATCCACTCATCCATCCATCTATCCATCCATTCATCCATCCACCTACCCATCCATCCATCCATTCATCCATCCATCCACTCATCCATCCATCTATCATCCATCCATCCATCCACCAATTCATCCATCCATTCATCCATCCATCCATCTATCTATCCATCCATTCATCCATCCATCCATCTATACATCCATCTACCCATCCATCTACCCATCCATCCATGCATATACTTTGCGAATGTGGTCATTACACCTAGAATAGCCTGCATCGGAATTCCTCACAACATCCCTGAGGATTCACGATCGCATATTTATCTGTCGAAACATGTTTAAAAATTCATCAGTCTTGTCAGATTTGGCGGTTCATCATCTGTCACTGTCTCCTTCTTCTACAAAGTGCCAGAAACTGAATTTCCTAGATGGACGAGAGACTAAATATGTTCACTTCTGTATCTGTGTATCTATCTGTATGTTTGTCTCTTTCTATCTGTATCACTGTGTATCTGTATGATATGTCTATCTCTGTATCTGTCTGTCTGTGCATGTATCTGTCTCTATCGGTATCTGTTTGTCTGTCGGTGTATGTGTGTCTGTCCATCTGTATTTGTGTGTCTATGTGTCTGTATATGTATCTCTCTGTATTTGTATATGTCTCTCTCCATCTGTGAGTAGTGGGCAAATAGAGAGCCAAGCCCTCAATCGCTCCCAGAAGACTG
>JACEVL010003733.1:0-13294 GCA_020284085.1 Aporrectodea caliginosa
TAAGATAATCTAAGAAAAACAATATATAGAGTGATACAAGTTGCCGTTCTTACTTTCAGCAGTAGGCGACGCGAAGCCAAAGAAAAGAAGTAAAGAAAGTCTATTGGCAGAACAAAGTAAAGAACTTGTTACCCTGAGAAAGTTAATCGAAAGCGAAAGCGCAGAGAAAGAAAGATTGCTCTTATCAAATGAGCAGTTCAAAATGAGTATAAATAAGGAAATACAGGCTAATAAAGCTTTGAAAGAAAAATTGGATAAGGAGAAAGCTATTTATGATTCATGCACAGAGAAACTGAAACAAGAGTTGGACAGAAATAAAACAACGACTAGTACACTTCAAGGGAACAATGACAAACTGAAGCAGGAACTGGATGCAAGGAATATGACCAACAGTTCACTTCAAACCAACGTTTATCAACTTAAACAGGAACTAAAGAAAGAGAAAATTGCCAACAACTTGGTTCAAACAGACAAAGACAAATTGAAGCAGGAGCTGGATAAAGAAAAAATGACCAACAATTCGCTTCATGACAGTAACATCAAGATCGTACTAGAAGTTAATATGTATAAAACGATGCTCAGAGCATCAGAAGACAGCACTGAGGAACTCAAGCAAGAATTGGAGACGACGAAGACAGGTAAAAATGAAATTATCTATCCTTGACAGATAACCTGATCCAATGATTTTATCGTCTTAAGTCGATGGTCGCTTAAAACTGTAGTCAAATTATAGTGTACTGAGCAGGTCTCCGTTCCGAATGGGGAGTGTAAGGGAAACCAGGATTTTGCATACAATGGGTAGTTACGCAAAAACAGCCAATTAAAATATAAAAATAGCTGGCATTGTAGAGATGGAGATCTGAAAGAAATTAAACAAATTAAAAATCATAATAAATACATTGTGGCGTGTTAGGTGAAAGAGAAACTTCTTAAGAGTACTGATTTTAGGTAAACAATAGTTATTATCTATTTACACGACACATTATACTTAACACAGCGGCAGAACATACACTAGCGTCCACACGTGGAGCAAAAGTCACTTCAAACGAACCCGCAGGCTTAAACAAAACCTCTAGCGCCCAGTTCCAAAATATTTATGTCATCCCAGTTTCTGTTGTGTATCTTGACATGCCAATATGTTTCTAGTATTAATATTTATAAAATAGAAATTACAGAAATTAGAATACATATGATTAGTTGATTCCATCACAGTTTTATTTATTTAAGAAAGGTCCACTCCGTTACGGAAAGAAAAGCTATCAATGTCAAGTTGAATAAAAAAAATTGTCCAAGCAACTGAAAAGAAAGCACTTGAGCCAATCATTCCCAGTGATCGAATAAACCGAAAACACTAAAATGTTTACAGTATTGTCTTAAAAATCTGCTCACAGCATCAAAATACCACACCATTTAGCCTATAATAATTCCGGGATGCGGACGTTTCGTCAAAGACGATTCGTCAACGGACTGTTCGTCAAGGACTGTTCGTCAAGTGGACGTTTCGTCAACCGTTACGGACGATTCGTCAACGGACTGTTCATCAAACGGAATCGATTATTAATTCTCGTTGACCAATAAAGGGACTGCTAGCCCATTAAGCGTGACGGAAGGACAGGTGCGCAAAATACATGCAATTGAAGTTGGATTGGTGATAATAATTCTTCCTTAAGTAGAAGTTGGATTGATGAAAATAATTCTTGCTATTTAAGCACAGAATTAGCCTAGTTTCATCAATCCAACTTCTATTTCAAGCAAAGACTTTCTTTTATCAATCCGACTTCCATTTAAGCAAAGAATTAGTGTCATTAATCCAACTTCTATTTCAGGAAAGAATTAGTTTCATCAATCCAACTTCTATTTAAGGAATGAATTATTTTCATCAATCCAACTTGCAGTTCAAATTGAGAGCGCGTAATATGTGCAAGAAAATGGCTTACATAATCTGCGGCCCCCTCCCCTCATGCGAGGACATAATCCCCACCGGCTAGGATAAAATTATATAATATCTTTTGATTCCACTGGAAAACGTGTATTATTTCCTCTGGGCGAGCAGTCCGTTGACGAATCGTCCGTTGACGAATCGTCCGTTGACGAAACGTCCACTTGACGAATAGTCCTTGACGAACAGTCCGTTGACGAATCGTCCGTTGACGAAACGTCCCCGAACGCTATAATAATTCCACTCCGTTACTATCTTTCGAGTGTCGAGCTCAGTTTTCCACTCCGTTACATAGCTGTCCCATGCGTTACCAAATAAATGTTAACGGAGTGGACAGGTAGATCTAACGGAGTAGACAATTTGTGTTGCAGCACGGTAAATACCATATTATCGCTCATGCGTCCACATCGATCGTTGGTAAAATCATTATAAGCGTTATATTACAAATATTATTGGAATTAGATTTATTTATCATCATGGCAAAAATGCAGTAACGGAGTGGCTGCATAATAAAAGAACACCTCTGGTACGAAATAAATGAAAATTTGTAAGAAATTTGTCGGACCATGGAAATCGTTTGTGAAGCTATTAATAACTTAGGCCACATAGATCTTCACAGAAGAGATGAGTCCAGTTGCGCGGCCACATAATTAAATGGTTCTGAGATACAAGATTATTTTTACATGGCAATTATGTATACTCCTGGGGACAAGTTTAAAAATTTTCTTTTAATTATACTGAAGATCCAGTTCACCAAGTTGTATTTTAAAACATACACAAATATATAATACATAAGAAACACGTGAATTTTTTGGCTCAATACAAATCATTTCGAAATTGTAGACTTAAGTTAAAGCAACAAGTACTAGAGCCAATAGACAGTATCGGAGTGGAACATTTTAAATTGAAAATAAATTTTAATAAATTACGTTATTGCTTTAAATTACTTTCAAATATCTGAAATTGTTGACTGGTCAAATATATTTTAATATCAACACTTAGCATAATCAGAATAGGTATAGTTTTTCGAGAAATGACCGGGGACAGCTGAATTCTGAATTTACCATGTTACCGGAAAATGACTCATTTATAGCTTACGTTCTGGCCCCAAAAGCATTAGGCGTGCAACCCATCCTTTCTAACCCTACGTGCTATGTTCTCACGCCTACACCTAACAACATTTATTATATATGGGTATCAGTACATGCATGTATAGTTGTATACATACATCCATAGGCCTACATGAGCATGTAATGTAATGTTCAACTACGTACTAAAGCTTAAAAGTCTGCATGAGTTAATTTTATTCTGGTTAGTTTTCTGTCATGATCCTGGTTAAAATCCACAACGGTGCATAACAATTTGGCCTGAAAAAGTTGTTCGACATATGTATATCGGTTAACTTTGCTATTACAGATAGCGGAAACATGATTTTGCACCTAGAAGAGAAACTGAAACAAATGCAAATCGAGAAGGATGAAAAGCGGAGAATACACGGTAAGATGCTTATAGGAAAAATCTAAGCGCAGAGTATGAGTAATTGATTATCGTATTATTTCTAATGTTCATGTCATTCTAAATTTTGTTTTAATATTACTAAATTTTTGTATAGGGATCTAGTATAAAAATTACTACTTAGTGTTGTCTTGCACAAATGCTACAATGGCGTTGAAGATATAGCCTACCATAGAAATCGAAATCGATGAAAGGCGTTCAATAGGCATTTAAAGTCTATTAAAAAGTTTTTAAAAACAAAAAAATTAAATTAAGATGACTAGGACTTTTAAATGAGAGGCGAGCCGCGCAGTTTCAATAAATGATGATACCAGGCCATAATTATAATAATCAAAGTGAAATGATGTCTTTTGGACCAGTGGGATTCTCCTTACAGATTTTATTTTAGTTATAGTTATAGTTATAGTTAGTGATTTTTTATTTTAGTTATAGTTATAGTTATAGTTAGTATTATTTTTTAGTTATAGTTATAGTTAATGGATTTTTATTTTAGTTAATTTTAGTTACTACTTAGTTACAATAGTTAAGGCTATAAGTAAAATTGTGCGTATTAACACGCTGTTTCACAATTTGCTCAGAGCTTTGAAAGCCATTGAAGCATAGATGCATTCAGCTTCACGAATGCACGAGTTTCCAAATTAACTGACAAATTGCATAATAAAAATATCGCATTTTTCGTTCTTATTTATGTCGAATCATCCATATTGCACTTCCTATTTTTATTTTTTGTATTAACGAAAATAAAGATGAATTTTCGTTATTGTTATTTTCGTTATAGTTATAGTTATAGTTAATGATATTTTTTAGTTATAGTTGTAGTTATCGTTAACGAAATCATTTTATTTTCGTTAACGAACATTTTCGTTATCGTTAACGAGAATCACACTGTTTTGGACTCCAAGGGTCAGATTCTATCGCATGCGGGTTAGGGTTTAAAAGACGAGTAATAAATTAGTTCTAAACTTTTGAAATCAGTTATTACTATTCATGTAATTACTATTCCTGGAAACATCTTCTGCAAGAATCGCGTCATGACCTACTCCGCCTTTCTCTTCCTCTGAAACGCCTTAAAACTATCTTATTTGTTAGAGCCCTGGGTCGGGAGCGCCTCTGAATCTCTGAGTAGCGCTATACAAATGTTCAATTACAATTCTAAAATTAATTACTATTTTATTGAAAATGCAATTGCATTTGAACTGAACTATTAAGAACTCAAACTCCAAAGTAAAGCCACCGCATGTTTATGCGCTCATTTGTTTAATGTGTGCAGTGAATAACGCATTCTTTCCACACGCCGTTACTCGTTTGCTTTGACAAGGCACCTGACGCACTCTGCATTTTTTCCTGTCTATGTCTTTTTCACTGTGTGACTTTGTCTGTTTGCACCTCTAGGTTACTCTTCAGATGGTTTTCCGTTATTTCGTCTAAATGCGTTTATCTATGTTTCTTTCATTGCTATCATCATCAACATTCCGATCTTTTGCTTCAAACTGCTTGACTCGAATTCGAGCGATTTGTAGCATGTGATAATAATGTTGGCATCTCTCTGGTTGATTAAAAAAATTTCTAAATTATAATTTAAAATAATAAATACGTTTTTCGTTTATATTTAAAGATGAACTTCGATACAAAACGGATCCAGTCTTGGTTCAGACAATCAGAACTAAAGCCGCAGAAGAAGGAAAGAGACCCATCGTTGGATTGACGATCTTAGGCAAAGAACTGTTTGTAGTGGGTGAATCTAGTTCAAACGTAGAAATTTACGATTCTATTAAATTCAGTTTCAATCGTCGATTGAATCTGAAGGAATTAATTGACCCGATGGACATAGTATCCTGTAGCAGAAATAAATGTCTCTACATATCCGATTACAAAATCGATGATCAGGCGAATGAAATCTTGAGAGTTGATCCAAATGGAAAACTAATAAAGAATTGGTCAACAGGAGGCGATTATGGATGGGGTATGTCTGTTACAGATGAATCGAATGTCCTTCTAACTGTTTATAATAAAAATAAATTAAATGAATATTCGCCAGATGGACAATTAATCCGTGAAATAAAACTATCATCAGATGCAGGTATTTGTCATCAAAGGCATGCCATAAAACTAACCAATGGTCAGTTTGTGGTCGGTCATGGCGAAAGTGATCTACGTAGAGTGAGCGTGGTGGATGCGGACGGAAAACTTAAGAAGTCATTCGGTGGAAAACGTGGGTCGACCATTGGACTAATGAATTCTCCGGTCTATTTGTCCGTCGATGGAAATGGATTTGTAATCGCCGTTGATCAAGGAAACAGTCGAATTTTGTTATTGAATCCAGATTTGGAATTTAAGAGCGTAATTCTCTCAAAAGCAGGAAAGCACGGAATACTGAAACCATTTAAGATTCATCTGGATGAGTCGAATGGTCGATTGTTTGTGGCTGACAACGGACGCCCTTACGGAAAAATTTTAATTTTTTTATTTTAAACGATCTAGGCCTATTACATTTTAGTGTATCTTCCTTTAAACCCTGCCGTAATTTGCTTCCAATGTTTTCTTCTTTAAGAATATCTTTTTAATTTAAAGAAAATCAATCATCTGTCTCTGTTTAATGTGTGATCATTAATTTTACTATTTTGAGGCCCTGAATCATTCAGATTCGATGATACGTGCAAGACTTTCGATTGATTGATACCGTAAGCTATTTAGTCGATATGAATTGTCCAAGTTTCTATATTGTGTAGACAGTGATGGGCAAAAGTTAACTAAAAAGTTGCAAACTTTTAGTTTATCTAAAAGTTTCCAGTTACGGCAGAAGTTTAACTAAAAAATTAGTTTAGTTCAAACCAAAGTTTACCTAGTATTTTTAAGTTATTAACTAGAAAGTTTAACTCATATTTTTAAGTCACTAGCTAGAAAGTTTAAGTTACAAAATCAGCAACAGTACTTCCTCAATGATTGTCAGAAGTAGGCGAACTGGTGTTATTACTCAAGTGAACTGCATTGCATTGCACGATGCATCATCGTTTGCATTAAGCAACTTTCTTCATGATTTCCTTGTAGAGCTGCACTTGGACTATTAGAGTATTAGTGCTATGAAAAATGTGAATTTCTCATCACCATATTGATTTATCTTTGTCAAGAAGACCTGCATATTCACTGGGATTTATTCAACTCTGTACCAGACTAAATGTATGAGGATTGTTGTTGATAGAAAAGTACAGCTTCACGTAGTTGATACAATGCATGCTGGCACAATGAAGTAAAGTAACAGTGAGCCTGGTTAGTACTTGGATATGTGATCTTCAGTGGAATACCATGCTACTTAGGCATCACTTAGCCTCCATTTGTGATCTACAAATGGTTACCAGTGGATGTTGGGAAGTTTAAAAATAACCTTTGATTGGAATACTGTACTCATGAACTTGCCACTGCAAAATGATCCTTTGACCTCAAGACCACATTTCCGAGGAGTTTACAATACAATACAATACAATTTACAAAGTTCTGTATTTGATACTGCCTTCCATGCCCCACCATGGAGGTATATATAAACAAATGGCCAATTTTCTGTTACTTGTACTTGTATATCCGAAATAATTTTATAGTTAAGCAGGTTATGTCTACGGTGTAGCAACAAGGCTACCGGAGGCATAAAAATAAGTTGGAAACTGGCAGGACAGAATATAATAATAATAATAATAATAATAATAATAATAATAATAATAATAATAATAATAATAATAATAATAATACAGGACCGATAACGGCACGTAGGCCTGCACACGCAAGGCTACATAGATACTTCAGTTTACTTGCTGGCAGCAGCTGTAAGTGCTATGCATAATACCAAATAAAGCGGCTAATCGGTGGGAAGGTGTGTACTGGAATTGTATACATTTCTGCGTCTTGAAGTTTGAGAAAGACGACCGATTGAAGGGCGACTTTGTGGACGTTGAACTCGATGTACAGCGCAATTAAGTACCGGTTATTTTTATGTTAGAGGTAATAGATCATTTACTGCTCAAAGTACCATAATCAATCAATCAATCAAGTCGTTTTATTGAAACCAAAACATTACAATAATGCCAGAGAATGTAAATTAACAAAATGCATTGGCGACAAAGGGAGGCCCAAAAGGGATGGAGATCCCGCTAAGGAGGGTCACCCAGATAGCAAATTACAAACAAAAATTCCAAGTTAGCCAATAAAAACAGAAACAGATCCAAAAGGTGACTAGAGACAACAAGAGTTGAATTATCTAGAAACAAGTGATAACACGATCTTAACTATAAACTTAACTAAATCCTTAAATAAACGCGGTAATATGCACTTATAATAATGGTATAGCTGTTTAAATTGAGGAAAGAAGAAATGCACGTAATCTTATTTAACCCTCAGTCCTCAACTTGGGACAAATTTACCCACTAGAGCGGTTTTTCATGTATAACTTTTGAACGCAGGGAGATACTCTAAATTCCTTTAGGGACTTTTCCTTATTATGTTTTTCTATAAAATAATATTGCTTTCTGCAGCTTTCATAAAGTTACTGTTTCGTGACGCCATTTGGCATAAATCTGACATATAGCCTATTTGACGTTAGTCTTAGACGTCACAGTTGAAATGGCATTGGACAATGGTTGCTCTTAAAGTATTGTTCTCAGACGGATATTATTGGTGTCAAGTTATGAATTTTGCGAAAAAGAAATTGTAAAACATATTCTAAGCACCATTTAGCAATTATTGTTATTGGATCACGCGACGTCACTCGTCATATTATTCCAAGTGACCATTTATATATCCACAGTCATAAGTCTTAGAACGGTGATCTCGATTTCCTGACTAAGGTTTTCGACTGCAAGGAATTCTAAAAGCCCATATTAGAAACTGGCCGTATTTATATTCCGTGATCTGTAATATGAAGTAACAGGTAACAGTTCAAATGACCTTGACATTCAAGGTAAGTCGATTGTCGTAGAAAGTTTTCTGTACCTGTTTTCTGTGTCACAGCGTATAATGACCAACATCATTTTTATGAAAGTGGTGTAGTCCTTCCACATAAGACCTTAGTTACAATTCTATCGCTTTCGGTCCATAAGACACCAAGGGTCAAAGGTAGCAGCTTAAGTGACCTAGAACTTTATGGTCATCCGATTGTCGTACAGTGCTGCATAAACGTTTTGGGTTCCGTAACCCCAAAAAGCCATAAAATAGACACCAAGATCACGATTTCAACATAGTTCCTACGAAATCATAGGGTAATCATAACAGGTCAAGTGACCCTGCACTAGTGCGCTACAAGGTTATCTGATGGTCTTGCAATGTTGCGTATTTCCTTTTTGGATTCCACGACACCAAAGACTATGAAATAGACACCAAGAACACCACTCTAAAACTTGTAGTTTCTGCAAAACCAAAAGTTAACCGCAACAGGTCTCTTTGACCTGTTGCGGTGAACTTTTGGTTTTGCAGAAACTACAAGTGCGCTACAAGTTCATCTGATGGTCATGTGAGGTTGATTATAACTATGTTGCATTTCCACTACCCCAACCACCCTATGCTCAGATATTAATATTTGACAATCAAGATCAAGCTACCTTGAAAATGAAGGTCATCCGATTGTTCTACAATGTTAGGAATAGTTTCTGTGACTTGTTATCCAAAAAGTCTATCGTAGACAGAAAAATCAAGTTTAATCACTGGTACTTCCTTAGATACTCCGGAGAGCAAAAATGATCATCCAGATTTCGGAATACTCGACCGACTACAGGTTGCTGGACAGGGTAAAAGGTGACATAGTGAGCGCCTAGAAACATTCATGAATACATACATATATTTACATAATTACGTACATACAAGTAAGTAAATAGGTAAGTAGGTAGCCTTTAATAATGCAAGTCAAACGCTCACATTAAAATATAGACAGTGTTGATGTAAATGTTTCTGTCGTTGGACCAGGAAAAACTATTAGCAGCTAGTATGAGATAAACTGACGCTCGCTTCAAGCTGGTAAAATGTTTGAAGAACGGAAAGTTAGGCCTATATTGGTAGCCGATGATGCAAAGCCTACATATTCCAAGTAGGCCTATTGTGCCCTGAAAGAATGCATCCGCGATATTTCTTGGCAACAGATGTTGTGTTGCTGTAATCTTAATAGTCCACTTCTGAAGGCTCAGAGGAGAGGCACGTGGAAATTCCGGCCTGTTCGTTTTTATTTGTCAGTTTTTTTCAACCACGTGGCGACTGTCATGCGGTGCTGATTGAAGGAGTTAATAAAATAATCGAAAGCGTTAAAATTCCATACGTTTGACTTTAAAAACATCGCAGAAACGGACTCGAACGCAATACACCCACGATTATACACGGGCAAACGGTTTAAAATTTAATAAAAGTGCACATTCTTCCTGACTGAACTTTTGAGGCGACTGGATGTAATTAGGCTAACTGTAGAGTGCAATACGTAGACCATTCAAGTCTTAACGTGTGCGCTCTTAGCTTTGGTATGCATTCTGATGTTGGGAATATATAGATCATGGGATTAGCGTGTAGAGCATTGCTCACTGGCCCTGTTTCGATGCACTACTCTGGGAGACACCGGTGCTTTAGATATCTTGCTATATGTGCCTGATACTACTCTTTACTAGGGGTAAGTTATTAGTTGTGAATCCAATCAAAGTTAACCTATAAGCTCTTTATATTTAACTATATTGGTTCTCCTACACACTGTATACTAGAGATTGCTGCTTCGGGTTTCATGCCTATGTAATTTATAAGTAGGGCCTATTATTGAATATATAGTTTTCTGCAAACTGTTATAAATATTTTCAGAAGAAGGTGACTTGAAGCAAAGGAAAAGAAGTGAACAAAGTAACGAAATTGATCTTCTGAGAAAGGAAAACATGAAACTTAAGCAAGAACTGGATGTGACAAAAACAGGTGAATAAACATGAAGCGATCGAATCCAGTGTCTGTGATAGCATAAATATAATAGCCTATTGCTATAAATATAAAATATTCATTTATTAGAAGAAAAATCAAGTTGATACAGTGGCAAATTAAACATTATAAACAAGCAATAGTGCATTATGCGGCAGATTCTGAGGCGGCTAGCCAGCGTGGCCTAATAGTCAAACGGCATAAGTCGATGGCTTCTAGTGAAACCGTATTGAGAAATCGCGGTCTATTCGAGTTGTCTGGCCGAAATCCGGTGAATGTTAGAAACCAGAAGTTAAGCTACAGTGGGCAGGCAAGTTGAATCAGATAGTGATAGCCATAAAAGTAAAAATTTCCACGCTTTTATATATCGACCGTATGGCCTCGACTCTACTCATTTTTGCCAATTGATCGGTTGATATCCTTCACCATCGCAAACCGTTTGAATGGGTATCACGCCATTTAAGCTGAAAGTATTTACTCGCTCCAGTATCTCGTTTCAAGAGAATGCATATTTTTCTTGCCTACCAAGCAGATCTAGTCACTAGTCACACTCATAGAACTTCTTCCCTAGTAGTCCGTCGACACATGCAGTCACGTAGTGCCGGATTAAGGCATAAGCCAGATAAGCCATGGCGTAGGGCCCAGGAAGCTTTTGAAGGCCCTCAAATCCGGAGAAATTAAATAAAATTGTAGCAAGTTCCTAATTTTGTATAATTTTAAATAATTTAGCGCTTTACCCTAAATAGTATTTCAGCTCTAGGAAGTGTTGGTTACTACTTATTGAATACTGCCTATAGTCGCAGACTCACACTCACAGTTTGTACAGGCGCCCTAGCGACCGACCGCAGACATCAATGGTTAAAGCCGAAACGCTAACATTTATAATGAAGCGGTCATATACAAGTGGGTATGAAAGAAGAAAGAAAAAGGACATGACGGATATCTCCATAAACTATATGATTTTTTAAAGCGCTGCCTTTAATTACGAGCACCAACCAGTGGAAAAAGTAAGTACATCTAGTGGGTGCAACCGAAACCATTGCTACTGCTAGTGATGACTTAGATTTGCGGACGAAATGGTGAAGTAAAAAACAGATGAAGAAGTTGAAGCCAAAAGAAACGAGTTAACATAATTATGCAAATGCAGTTTGATGATATTGTTGAAGAATTTCCAAGGCATAAATCAAGAAAGAAGTTCTTAAAAAAAATTCGATAACCTTGATTGCTCTCATTTCACAAAGTAATGACTCTATTACCTTGTAAATTAAGTTCAGTTCCATTTAAAAAAACAGTTTTCAGTGTTGACTGCATGATCTGTTAGTGCAGCTTGCAGTTGGATCTGGTATTATCGTATTGGTATTAACTAGTAACATCCAGTTACATTACATACTAGTACAGCAGTGCTAGTAACATACTGAGTTCTGTAAAATGCAAGTTGTGCAACCTAAATTAATAAAACTTTAAATAATTATTATAAATTGCCTATAAATGAAAAAATGATTAGTTACCGGTACGCGTGCAATACATGTATTATTATTTAGCTTATATTTCAATGGAAAAAACATAGCTTATCACGAACGTTAGATTGCCTTGGTACTTAGAGTGCACGAATATCTCGTCATGGCCGGATCTAGGGTGGTGACGCCCATGGACACCCAATATGGTGGGTCCTTTTGTGGAGTGGATTTTTCGCCTTTGTTGATGCGCAGTCTCCAACAGGAGCAACGCCCATACCTACAGTTATAATAATTATTACGTTATACAGGCAAATGTGCTTAAACTTCCTCCACAAATTCGGGCTGAGATTTTGTCAGGTGGTTTATCCTCTTCGGTCCGTTGCTTGAAAACTTCTGTTTCCTCGGAGTGCTCACGCTGGGAGCGCCTCTGAATAGTCAATACTGTCGAGGCGCTTTATAGGCCTACTTGCCCAGGTACAATACAATACAATAAAGGCAATATCTAAAATTATTAAATTATTGCTAACTTTGTTAAAATTCATGTAAAGAAAATAAATTGGGAAGATCATTTCCCTTAGAAATAAAGTGTTTTCTGTAATATTAATAGGTAATAAATAATTTTCTCAAATACAAAATAATTGTTATTGTGATTTGATATTGTAGCCAATATTTGACTTGTCTGGTTAAATTGATCAAAACAATTTAGCTTAGGTTAGAATCCTGATTGGTTGATGTGATTCGTTTGTGGATGTATGCTTATTCAAGAACAAAAAGGTCTTAATCCTTTTCTGTAATGTTAGTGCAGTCTACCGTGAACTTAGATTCGATTGTGTATGCAATTATCAAATATAGAAATAAAACTTTGGCAATTGGTTAAGCCACTAAATATGACTCCTAATTGTTCTTCCTGTGAGGATCCAGCTCTAAAATTGGAAGATTATTGTGAGTTATTCCCGTTGCTCACACCTGGTTTAAGACAGAGGGAAGTACAATGGAGGTTGGAAGAGGAGAATAGAATCCTGAGAGCTGAACTTAGGCGGCTTACTGCCGTCGTAAGAGAGATTAAGCTAAGAGCTGCATCACCCTCTGGGCCTGAAGAGGATAAATTAAGGGCCCCTGCAAATATAAGCAGCCCTGATTCGTGTGGCGCACGAGTTGCTTTCCACCCGAAGCCTCAGATATGTATGTTCGTGACCCTACTTCCTGTCCATCCCTGGTAGGAGTAAACACCTTGGAACAAAGACAGGCCAGCTCCAATATAAATAATGTAGACGTGTCCTTTTTTCCCTCTAAGGAATGAGGTGCGTTCAGGGTTCTCAACCAGTTTCTGGAGCTCCGCATCCGCCCTTACCCAGAGGAGCGCTTCTGAATAATCGTTAATGCTAGTCGTTACTGTCATCTCTCTTACGACGGCAGTACACTGAAGTGAAACAAGTGATAACATGTGCTTTATAAATGCCCA
>JACEVL010003734.1:0-12024 GCA_020284085.1 Aporrectodea caliginosa
GAATAATGTACAACAAATATAGGCCTACATTTCGAAAAGAAAACAGGCCAACATTCGACAACATCTTTCAAGAACAGCAGTCGAACGGTAGTTCAACTAACAGCCGCTTTACCGAAGAAGCAACTCTGTCGGTCGCAAAGGACTCAAGACAAAGTGGCAACTGACGTATTTGAAACTCACGTGACGGTGACTGATATAATAGTTGTGCAACCTTACTGTTTACATGTTCCGAAATTTGTGTATATAGCATGTCTTACAGGCTATAGGCACATATAGGACACCTGCAAATTTATTGTACAGTTAACAGACTGTGGCCTACCGTACTGTTTAGTGAATTAGCCTACTTAATTGGTCTACAGGCTGGTTATTACAAAACCGGAGAAAACAAAAACAAATGATGGCAAATAGTATACATGTAGGCCTAGGCCAAATGCATATACAGTTCATTGCTGAAACGAAATCGGTGACGTTCGGACGTTTTATAGCAATAACGTTACTCGGTTCTCCTTTACAAAAGCTCTAACACGTAGGGTAGAGTGGGGCAAAAGGCCCACTTTTCAGGTCAATTGTCATATCTCAAAAAGTTATTACCCTATAACTATGAAATATGTGCAGGTAGATACATCATTCATTTTGCTGTATAAAAGTACCATAATAATGTCTATCTACAGCATCAGTAATGTGTGGGGATGATTTTCTCTCGAC
The DNA here is from genome assembly GCA_020284085.1 of Aporrectodea caliginosa. NCBI lineage: Eukaryota > Metazoa > Annelida > Clitellata > Crassiclitellata > Lumbricidae > Aporrectodea > Aporrectodea caliginosa. The sequence continues at coordinate 706 of JACEVL010003734.1, forward strand.
ACCCAAAAAGGGCGTCTTGCCCCGTGGGTGGGGTAAAAGGCCCACACGTGTGAGGCAAAAAGCCCATGGGTGGGCGTTTTACCCCGCACTGTGTAACTTTAGTTATAATGCTGAAAAATGAGAACACATAAGATTTAATAGACAGTCCAATAGGCCTACACATGCACTGAAAGTGACCTAAGCACAGCCGAATACGTGCAGAATGTCCCAGGCCTATTCAAAAATACAAAAACTGTCAATAATGTCCATTAGATCTCTCGTAGCAAGTCCCAGCTCACAAGACACAGCTCACTCGATAGACTATCACAGCAGCCGCAGCAGTCAGAAGTAAAAAACACTTGGCAACAAGAATCAGGTGAATCGAGTAACCAAGATCAGGAATGGACATGCATCATATACCAAGTACAGTTATAAAATGCAGTAGGCCTAGTCTAGTCAGACTCGCAGTTTGGGCAGGTGAAATAGGAATAACCATCTGTGCAAGCCTCGTGTGCCCACTTCGCACACTGTTGGCACTGGACCCATTTCTCACGGGACATGCTGTTAGCGAAAGGTTCGCCGCATATCAGGCATGGCCATTCCTCGTCTTCACTGCTGGTATCATCGTGTGTCGCTTTGCGCTTCTTACTTCTCACCGCTGCGGTTTTGGTTTTAGGAAGAAGTTTCGCTCTTTTCTTCCGTCCGGTTGTTGACGTCGAAGGCTGTGGGTCGTCGTTTGAACTGCGTTTCCTTTGTTTCGTTGACTCCAGGCTCTTAATGAGAGCGGCACTCTTCGCAGCGGCCTTGGAAGCAATGGCGGAAGAACGTGCTTCCGCGACTTTCAACTTGTCTTCCAATTCATTCTTGTATGGCGATCCTGTTAAAAGCGTTGCAGATTCAGCTTTACGTGTTCGAGAGCGTACACCAGAGATCTTCGGACGAGGTGATATTGCCAAGATCAGTCTCCGAGCTGCAATTGCACGCATCCACAAAACCATTTATGTAGAAGGCCAGAGTACATCAAGTTCAATATAAAAAGTAGGCCTATGGCCTACTTAGAAACTTAAAATTAAAAGGAAAATGTTCACCAGGCCTAAACTTATATTCACTGTGTTTCTCATAATTTAATTCTAACTTGACTAACTACCAATCATCAACTTCATTGATGTAAATGTAGGCGCGGGTTCTCGTCACATTCTACTAATAAACGAATACAATAGGCCTAATAATCAAATGGCTAAGCAACACTAAATGTAATAAGTTACCTACCTTGTTCAGCATCACTCAGTTGAGCAGAAGCCTGTGCATCAGCAGTCACCGGCTGAACGACGGTGGGAGTCGGAGGGACCGACGGTGCATCAGCAGTCACCGGCTGAACGACGGTGGGAGTCGGAGGGACCGACGGTGCATCAGCAGTCACCGGCTGAACGACGGTGGGAGTCGGAGGGACCGGCAGTGCCTCTTCGGTAACTGTTGCTGCCTGGAAGTCGTCGTCAGTGAACACCTCTGGATCGAATGGCCACAGTCCACTGCACTTAAATCCATTGACGGCCTTTTCGGGTGTAGCCGTTCGCAAATATGCAGTGCCAAATATGCCTGCCATGTCGTAGAATGAAATACGTTTTCCCGGATGGGAGACCATCCAGGAATCGGCAGCAACATTGTAACCGCTCTTGAGCGACTTGAAATAGCTTCTATCAAGCGGCTGCATCTTGTGGGTGGAGTGCGGTGGAAGAGTGAGAAGATGCAGACCATTCTCACGTGAAAAAGTGATAGCGCTCAGAGTCTTGTGGCTGTGATGACCATCAAGTATTATAATTTGCGGATTGTCTGTGGATGCACGAGTGAAACCGACAAAATGCTGAAGCCATTTAATGAATAGCTCTGAATCTGTCCATCCGCTTGTACTTGTGTATCCCACAGATTGTGGTGGTGCACCATTGAGCAGAGCTGGAATCATCCTTTTTCGTGGATAGATGAACATTGGTGGCAAAAATGCACCAATCGCACTCATTGCGCATATCACTGTAACGGTTGCGCCTCGCTCGCCACTTGTCACTTTACCAACGGTTCTCTGCCCCTTAGTAGCGATGATTTTCCCTGGACGTTGCACGTTGGTGATTCCAGTTTCATCCATGTTCCAGATTCTTGATGGTGTGCATGGAACATCAACAAGTAGTTGCCTGTAGACGTCAAAGAATTGCTTGACTTTAGGTCTGTTGAAAGCCACTGCACGCGATAGATTTGTTCCCTGTGGCGCACGTATTGAAAGATCTGGATATCTTGAGAAGAACCCAGAGAGCCAGTCCTTCCCAGCCATCTGACTTTTCCTACAGAACCTATGATTGATGCCTGCTGCCTCGGCCATGTCAAAAGCAAGACGTCTGACATCTCTTGGAGTGAGACCGTACAAAGCCTTTTCCATATATTTTATATGATTGCAAAGTTCAGATTCAAGGGCAACAGATAGTACTGGCGTATGGCATCCCAACTTCAACACACCTGGCATCGTGGTATGGTGGTCACGATGTCGGCGCAAGGTTCGCGCGGGTATGCCCATCTCCCTACTCGCTTGAATGAGAGGCATGCCCTGACTAAGGGCTTCCAATGCTGTAGCAAGTCTCTCTTCACCATACTCTCCTCTTTCCGACTTTCGCTTGTAGACACGTACCATGATGTAATCTAAAAACAATTCATTGCAGACTCATTTACCATACCCTACCAAAACGATTATCACAATAGCAAGCAAGCGAACAAGAATTTAGCAACAAGCCTACTTTACACGTGGGTCGTTGCGGGGTAAAACGCCCACCATGGGCGTTTCACCCCATATAGAGGGTGGGCGTGTTACCCCAAAACCCCCGATTTATCGAAAATATTTACAGTGTCGTTATCCTGCAATATCGCTAATACATCAAGATATAATTGAAAACGTCGTTGCGAGCTCTGTCTGTCTGCCCATAACTATATCGAATCGCATACCACTTGCTTTCGCAAATCGTCAAACTGTGAGGTCACAACATTTAGCAAAAGTGTCCAAATAATTAAGAAATGAAATATTTTCACTTACCGCGAAACGAAATACACAAACTCGATATCAGAAGGTAACTTCAGATGGCGCCAGCATATTATGTATAATTTTATAGCGCTTAAATACTGCAGAGGCTCTACGAAGGCCCTAGGCGTTTCACCCCACCTAGGCCTTTTGCCCCACTCCACCCTACGGAGCTTGTTTTATAGGAATAACCTCACTCGGTTCTCCTTTACAAAAGCTCTAACACGGAGCTTGTTTGATAGAAATAACCTCGTTCGGTTCTCCTTTACAACAGCTCTATCACGGAGCTTGTTTCATAGGAATAACCTCACTCGGTTCTCCTTTACAAAAGCTCTAACACGGAGCTTGGTTTATAGGAATAACCTCACTCGGTTCTCCTTTACAAAAGCTCTAACAAGGAGCTTGTTTTATAGGAATAGCCTCACTCGGTTCTCCTTTACAAAAGCTCTAACACGGAGTTTGTTTTATAGGAATAACCTCACTCGGTTCTCCTTTACAAAAAGCTCAAACACGGAGCTTGTTTTCTAGGAATAGCCTCACTCGGTTCTCCTTTACAAAACTCTAATACGGAGCTTGGTTTATAGGAATAACCTCATTCGGTTCTCCTTTACAAAAGCTCTAACAAGGAGCTTGTTTTATAGGAATAGCCTCACTCGGTTCTCCTTTACAATAGCTCTAACACGGAGCTGGTTTCTAGGAATAACCTCACTTGGTTCTCCTTTACAACAGCTCTAACACGGAGCTTAATTGTTTCATAGGAATAACCTCACTCGGTTCTCCTTTACAAAAACTCTAACAAGAAGCTTATTTCATAGCTTATTTCTATTTCACTCGGTTCTCCTTAACAAAAGCTCTAACCGGAGCTTGTTTCATAGGAATAACCTCACTCGGTTCTCCTTTACAAAAGCTCTAACACGGAGCTTGTTTCATAGGAATAACCTCACTCGGTTCTCCTTTACAAAAGCTCTATAACAAGGAGCTTGTTTTATAGAAATAATCTCACTCGGTTCTCCTTTAAAAGCTCTAACACGGAACTTGTCTCATAGGAATAACCTCACTCGGTTCTCCTTTACAAAAGCTCTATAACACGGAGCTTGTTTATAGGAATAACCTCACTCGGTTCTCCTTTACAAAAGCTCTAACACGGAGCTTGTTTCATAGGAATAACCTCACTCGGTTCTCCTTTACAAAGCTCTAACACGGTTGAACAATTCTTACGTTTAACTTCGATTTCCGCTTCTTTGTGATCGATAAGTATCCACTAGTTTTTCAAAAGCTCTAACACTGAGCTTGTTTCATAGGAATAACCTCATTCGGTTCTCCTTTACAAAAGCTCTATAACACGGAGCTTGTTTTATAGAAATAACCTCACTCGGTTCTTTTTTACAAAAGCTCTAACACGGAACTTGTCTCATAGGAATAACCTCACTCGGTTCTCCTTTACAAAAGCTGTAGGGCCTATAACACGGAGCTTGTTTTATAGAAATAACCTCACTCGGTTCTCCTTTACAAAGCTCTAACACGGAGCTTGTTTCATAGGAATAACCTCACTCGGTTCTCCTTTTCAAAAGCTCTAACACGGAGCTTGTTTTATAGGAATAACCTCACTCGGTTCTCCTTTACAAAAGCTCTAACACGGAGCTTGTTTCATAGGAATAACCTCACTCGGTTCTCCTTACAAAAGCTCTATAATAAGGAGCTTGTTTTATAGAAATAACCTCACTCGGCTCTTTTTTACAAAAGCTTTAGCTAACACGGAACTTGTCTCATAGGAATAACCTCACTCGGTTCTCCTTTACAAAAGCTGTATAACACGGAGCTCGTTTTATAGAAATAACCTCACTCGGTTCTCCTTTACAAAAGCTCTAACACGGAGCTTGTTTTATAGTAATAACCTCACTCGGTTCTCCTTTACAAAGCTCTAACACGGTTGAACAATTCTTACGTTTAACTTCGATTTCCGCTTCTTTGTGATCGATAAGTATCGACGAGTTTCTGTTCGAAGTAATAATGTCGTGTGGATTATTGGTCGATTTGTGTCTTCAAAAGGAGCAGTTTTTCGTCGAATTTCGAATTAATTTTTTCTGATAAAATTTTTCGATTATCTTCTGTTCAAAGTTGCATATCGTGTCGATCTTTCGATTTTCGATTTGTGCCATCAAATGGTAGGCTACAGTTCTACGCCGAATTTCATCATTCTGTACTTCTCCTGATTGACGAATTTCGATATTTTTCCCTCGAAATGTTGCCATTAGCTCAACGCCTCGGTCTCCTCCTCCACGTCAAGTTTGGAAATGAAGCTCCATCGACTCGTTGCCAAGCCGCTAAACAATTGGTCCAAAGATGACGTCATCAGAACTGCAATCGCAAGATGACGGCTTTATAAAATTTACGTCATCAGTATTTTCGTTGGTTCTGTATATTCGTTTTATTGATAAAAGCAATCTGACAAAAACGCAGAAATGCTAACATGAGTGATAAATGATAATGGATATTTAAAAGTATTAGAAAATTTTAAGATAAACTAATGAATATTTTAATAAGTAGGCTAAGTAATTATAGCCTTTAATACTCCATTAGCATATGCACAATGGGATATAGAGATTGAATAGAAAATGAAACACAGAAGTAATAATCAAGTATAGTAATAATAAAGTAATAGCAAAGTAGCGGCAGCCATAAACAGGCGCCCAGTCCTCGTGAAGGACTATATGAAGCAACCTGGAACTTGGAAGGCGCCATCCGTCAGGTTCGCAAAGTAAATAAGTTAGTTCATGGCACTCCTTGTCTCATTTCTTCCAATGCCAGAGATTTGTTACTGTAGGACCTACATTAATTTCTGGTAGGCCTAAACTAGTAGGCCTAATTCAAATGCCGACCTTCAGTGATCGAAAAAAGCCTGCTTGAAACGCAAATTATGATTCACTGTAGCCTACCTTCATGTGAAATTGTGAAGCTGCATTAGCCTACCCATCACTGTTCAGACTTTTCATTCAAAACTATAGACCCTGTAGGCCTATAGGCTATAGCCCTCAGCTAAGCTTTTCAAAAAATCTTACTCAGATCCATCTATTCCGGCGGCCGCCTTCCAATTGCTGTCATCCTAAACACAACTCACGGTATCAACTCCTTGTTCTCCATCTCGCTCTGGTCTTCTGGCAAGCGAATTTTATTCCCCACTTAATAGGCCCTATCATTGGATAGTTTTTAAATTCAGTCGGATCTCGCCGGATCTGAGATCCGGCATCTGAACTATGAGATCTGTCACCTAAAAGAGGAGACCCGTCACTTAAAAGTTTCTGTTACAATAATCGACCATACAGAATAGAATAGAATAGAATAGAATAGAATAGAATAGAATAGAATAGGCCTATTCTTTATTGTAGGACCAATTGCAAACCGCATTTTGGATTTTTGGCTAACATGAAAGTTTAAAGGATTGCTTTCTCTATTACTGGATTAGACTCTATAGTTATGCAGTCTATAAATTGCTTGTTCGTGTTCATTCCTCTTGTTTCAAAAACTTTATGTTTTAGATCTATCCGAATAGCGAGTGTTGGTCATATTTTCGTCAGATAGGCTTAGATTTAAGACTTGCCAAAATTCGGAGATCCACCACCTCGATCGGGTCAAGCCATTCCCGACCTCTAAGCCTACTTGACCAAACAATAGGCCTCTTCGCTTAACAACTTTGTCTAGAAGAGTAGGCTACGTACGTTGGATACCTAATCTTATATAATCATTTTATATAGTCATCATCATCATCATTGTTTCGATGAAGTCGGGCAGTCATTTCAATGCTGCCAAACAGAACGTTTACCGCAGAACATAAATTCTCTGACAGAGACCGATATTACAAGTCCTTTGATAGTTAGACAGTAATTTATGCTCTGATGCGATATGCTTTAGACAATTATATGACATCGTTCTACAATGAGATTGGCATTAACTTAGGGATCCCTTGCAATTGCTATTGAAAACACTTGCAATTTGAAAGAGTTTCGTGAATGTTTTTGGTGTTGCCAAACTCTTGACTCGTTTTTCGATTGAATCGTGCAATGCTTACTTGGATTTTACACACTCATTTATTTCTTGTCAATTTAGGCCTATGTAATGTCTAGCATGCTGGACTGTCAATCGAGAGGTCGGGGGTTCGAATCCCTGCCAGGGCAGAAATTTAGTTCGAGATTTCTGCTCAGCGTGCTCCCTTTAGCAAACTCAGCTATGATGGTTACACTGACCGTACACTTAGGTGAGACGGCGAGGGAGAGGACTGGTCACCCGCTGTCATATGCCGTGGCTAAGAAAATGAAGTCACTAACACGTCATACCGATGGCTACCTCTCTGGGTTAGCTTAAAGGGACTGCTCTTCATCATCATCATCATCATCATCATCATCATCATCATCATCATCATCATCATCATCATCATCATCATCATCATCATCATCATCATCATCATCATCATCATCATCATCATCATCATCATCATCATCGTCGTCGTCGTCGTCGTCGTCGTCGTCGTCGTCGTCGTCATCATCATCATCATCAGCATCAGCATCAGCATCATTTGCTTGTGTAATCTTGTCTGGTCATATTGTAAGTAGATTTTCTTGTTATTAGTTTAGTATGGTTGACATTGTTTTATTCGATCATGTCATTGGTTTGTCTGACTGTCTGATAACAGACCATGAACATTTAAAACAAAACTATAACTATAACTGAAACTGAAAAGTAAATTGAAACTTAAATAACACGAGATATATAATTTTTAAGCGGAAGATCAGACCACTTAGACAACTGAACTGTATAAAAGATGTAGCGTCTACATTAGTATAGGCTATAGACACGTAGGCCCCTATACGAATGTATACTTTAATGCCATACCCGTAGATTGTATAAATTACATAGATTAGTCTATATGCATATTATATACATATGTATGGTTCAATCCGGCAATTATGTATTTTCCGAGTTTGATACACAATATATAATTATTATAATAGGCCTATTATTATATATTATGTATCCTGTTAGGAATTCAATATGTATATAATATAAATTATATACTACAAATTAGGCCTATATAATTATATTGCATATTGTATAATAATAATTATATGCCGTTCTTCTTCGGACGGCGTTAAGTATTATTACGAATTTATTAAGCGCTACTATCTAATGACCCACCATGAATCGATGGCGCTGAGTAATTGTGAGTGAAGGACTTGCTAAAGGTCTCTATACACAACTGTCTCAGAGGTTTGAGTGTCGAACCAGAACTCTCAGCATAGCAAGGTGGACGCTTTACCAATCGGCTACTATAGCCTTGTGCATTATATGGTACAGTGTCCCGTCGGTCCCTTTATCTGCAGATGGTTGAGGGAATTCCTGTGACTACCAACGACGCTCACTTTACGATATACGGTGTACTTTACGGGTACTTACTTTACGATATACGGTGTACTTTACGGGTACTTACTTTACGATATACGGTGTACTTTACGGGTACTTACTTTACGATTATACGGTGTACTTTACGGGTGCTTAATTTACGATTACATGGTGTACTTTACGGGTGCTTAATATACGATTATATGGTGTACTTTACGGGTGCTTACTTTACGGCACACGGTGTACTTTACGATACACGATCATGTCAAAGAGCTCTATCACCCCCTCCTCGCCGAAGGCCTCCAACACACCGCATCTAATAAGTTTATTATCATTATATTTATTTATTTCAAGTCTACAAATTCGAATCAGAGGCACGGTATAACGTTCGCTTGGAGGCCAAAAACCTTTTTGGAGTTGTTCCAAGGGAAATTCGCAAGTCTGGATTAAGTATGAGTCCACAATGCAGCTGCTAATACTACAAAGGTTACAATTAGGCCTACTATTAATAATAATTATTAATAATACTGCTGCTGCTACTACTACAACTACAATAACAACAACTACTACTGCTGCTGCTGCTGCTATTACTACTGCTACTACTAGGGCCTACTACTAAAATAATAATAATAATTATAGGCCTAATAGTTATAGCATAAATATTAATAATACTGCTACACCAGTCTTGTTGGTGCCAATATGACATAGCTCTTTTCAAGGCCAAATTTCGCAGATTCGTTCAGAGACGCGCGCAATTATTATAATTACCGTATCCTCGTAACCAATACTTCGCCGTAGGTAATCGCCGCCATCATTATTTAATGATGGCCAACGACATTGACTACCTCAATTAATTAAAAATTCTATAAGATATATATATATATCAATGTTTACATGTCTTAGGCGACATTTCCGGTAGCCTACCAATGACAATTTGTCAATGACGACGTCATAATTATGTTGCCATGGTGATTTCGCAGCCTTTGCTGTGCTGGTCACGTGATTCTTCCTCCGATAGATTCCTAGAGCGAGCGTGGTTTTGAGATTTATAGAGTATATTCAGATTGCCTTTTACACTATTTTCCTTATATAATTCTTATAGTTAATTCGTTCTAATAGTTCCAATAGTTCCTAGTTATCTTAAGTAGTTATTTATCGTTCCAATTTTCCGTACTTTTTAAGACTGTTGCTTGTGTGACTTTGTGTCACGGATTAGTTCACGTAAGTGGATAGGATTCCGAACGATGTTTCTTCGGAAGCTGTTTCGTCGTCGCTCTGTGCGAATAGCTCCGGGAGTTGTTCCGCAGAATGAGCCTGCAGGCGAGGTAGGCCATTCTGCTGCGAGAGTTCCACCGTCTGTCCCTCTTGTCTCTACTAAGAGTGGAAGACTGGAGGATAAGGGAAAGATCGGAAGGGTCGGAGGTTGCGGCGCCCTGTTCCGACGGAGGCCGCGGAAGGGGATCATTCTGACTGGCCAACCTCAGAGCCCTACAGCGTCTGCCCGAACCCCGAAGGATCCCAACAACCTGACACCGATTCTTCGCTACTCGCTTAAAGAGTCCCTGGCATGTATTGACCTTAGCCGCCTCGTGGACGACAAACGCCGCCAAGATCTGCTTTCGTCTGCAGATGAAGAGGTGACGGAGGCCGATCGATCCACCACGGCTCCATTGGAAGCAGAACAGTCCGAGGAAGAAGGGCCTGACGAGCAGGCAGTGCCAGAGACGAAGACTACGGCCGTCAGAGAGGAGACAACGATCCACCTGAAGCGGTCGTCTACATCACGAAACAGTTCGATCGAGAAAGATAAGAATCCGAGAGAGGAAGGTGGATGTTTAAATTGGAACAGCTTGAAGACGAAGACGAACCCTTGAGAGCGCCATCTCCTCGAATCGCGTGGGCAGAAGTCGATGACATCTGCTTCATTCCGCCCAGGGAGAAAAAAGTCAGCCAAGTAGCCCCAACACCGCCGCCGCCGACACCAGAACCAGAGACACCGAAACCAGAGACACCAGAACCAGAGACCGAAGAAATCGAAGAAGTCGTTTGCACCTGCTGCTGGTTCACGTATCGAAGGGTACGTCAACGCTAGGCATCCTTCTCCTCCACCACCACTGACGACGACGACGCCGCCGCCAACACATGAACCAGACCTCGAAGAATCCACTTGCTGTTGCTGCATCCGACTACGAAGGAAGAGGAGAGAGCAATAATAAATAAACGGAATGACAGAACGACGACTACATGTACCTGTTGATGCACGAGTGGAGGCTGATGCGGCTACGTGTATTGAAGGACCCTGCTGTAGGCTACGAGTGGGAGGCTGATGCGGCTACGTGTATTGAACCCTACACATCTTCCGCTTAAGACACACATCTTCCGCTTAAGATGGAAACCCTACACATCTTCCGCTTAAGATGGAAACCCTACACATCTTCCGCTTAAGATGGAAACCCTACACATCTTCCGCTTAAGATGGAAACCCTACACATCTTCCGCTTAAGATGGAAACCCTACACATCTTCCGCTTAAGATGGAAACCCTACACATCTTCCGCTTAAGATGGAAACCCTACACATCTTCCGCTTAAGATGGAAACCCTACACATCTTCCGCTTAAGATGGAAACCCTACACATCTTCCGCGCTTTGAGCCCAGCTCCAGAATAATATGGAAGAGAACCGACTGGGCAGTTTATCTGTCGGCGCTGCTCAAGAGTAAATGAAATCGATTCCTACTTAAAGATGGAATCTCTACACAAAGAACCAAACCCAACTGGAATATCGAAGTATGTAGCTATGCGTGCACTTACCTAAATTAGTTGTTTTAATTTAATTTAATTTTAATCTGTTTTTGCCCTTTCAAAGGGAAGAGAAAATCGAATATAGTGAC
>JACEVL010003735.1:0-21882 GCA_020284085.1 Aporrectodea caliginosa
GGACACAAGCTACACTTGACGATAGCATTATTTCAGTAGCAGTTTCTGGAACAGAAAATGGTTGAAATCAACAATATTTCCAAATGAAGGTTTTTGAAATCTTATAGACACAATACATACGCGGCTTTGCATCTCAAATTAAGAAACTTCAATAAATCGACAAAACTCGTAGAGAATATTAGGAACAAAGATTTCGCAATTTCTATGATTTCTCGAAGAAGACACTGAGTTTCCACTCACGCTACCTACAAACCACACTCTTGCACTCATGAGCAATCAGAGAAACAGTTATCTTGAAATTATAAAATAATTGGCGAAATTTTGCGAAATGTCTCAATAAGTTGTTGTCGATGTGTAGAGGAGGGCGGGGCAAGAGCGGCCCCTTAAGGATTTAATCTAAATATCTACTAGCAGGTGAAAATATTGAAACAACGGACTATACCCTGTTATAGGCCATTGAAGTGGCTCTGCAGAGTATACAAATTATTTAAAAAAAATACATGTCATTCTTTGGTATTTAACATTTTATGCAGGCCTTTAAAAAGCCACTCCGGTGGGGCAAGAGTGGCATGACCGGCCAGTCAATATGGAAGCAATGTCGTAGTCAGTTATTCTATTTCCCATGTTATTTATCATCAAGCGGTCACACTCTTGGCTGTAAAAAACTTTTAACGCTCTAAAGACAGTGTGATCTAGAGGCTGGAGTTTGCTGCTGGTGTGGGGAGGCAGAGTTAAAAGTATAATCCCGTTTGCTCTTAATTGCTTTTTCAATCGCTTCAAGGGATTTATGACTGACGTGATTGTCGAGTACAAGGAGGACCTTCTGCTCCTTGGTTGGTCGAACATGTTCAATGAAATGGTCCAAATATTGACTGAACAACGTGCTGTCTATCCATCCATATCCTGAGCAGTACCCAACAGCTCCGGAAAAAGCATCATGCAACAAGCGATCACTCAGTCGCTGCCTTGGGAAAATCATGGGTGGCGAAATAAACTGACCCGTAGCACTAACAGCAGCTACAATTGTGACAGTGCGACCCTTCTCTCCACTTGCAATTCTGCCAAGGTCAGAAGTGGACATTCCATAGAAGATTCCTTTCATTTCCACTACACGTTGCCTCAACTGACTTTCCATTTCGTCTGTAAAATTCGTTTGAATCGACCCAGATTTGTTGGTTGTGACAAATCGAATGACTTTAAACGCTTTTGTATGGTCGCTCTAGGAATTCTAAATTCTTTAGACGCTGCTCGCAGGGACATTTCTTTATTTTTGACAACCATCAAACAACGTTGCAAATTCTCAGATGTATATCTTCCACGCTCGCTTTTCCGTTTATAATGTCTAACCATGTTCTGAAAACAAGACTAAACAAATTAACAAATGTGAAAATAGACCCCTATAACAATTAATAAATGGAAGACAAAACTTTTATTTAGTACGGCCTTATGATGGGGCAAGAGTGGCCGTCGATGGGGCAAGAGTAGCCGAGGCCACTCTTGCCTCATACTGCCACGGCTACTCTTGCCCCGTTGCTGTACCAATTACATTTTTAAATAATTACTAGTGACATCTTGCGAATTCACTGAAACTAATATGCGCATTCAATGCCCTTGTTATGTCTTCGCAACAAAAACCTATCGAAAAATTTCGTATCAAAAACATTGATTTTATCCTAAATTATTCCTAACCATTCCGATTTATACAGATATTAGGAAAATCAGAAATTCCTTACTTTCTTATAGAGTTTTGCAAGTAAATTTAACAAATTTTATGTCGTTCGAAGCGGCCGATAAATGTCTTTCAACGTGGCGTAGTTTAATCTCTACGCATGCGCAATGTTTTATGTTAGGCTTCCGGTTATTCTTGCCCCGCAGGCCGCTGTTGCCCCGCTCTCCTCTACATCTGTACAACTGTACATTAGCGGATTACTTAAAGTAGGCCTACTTAAATCATTATTATGACTATTGAATGGATTTTGATAGAAATCTGTAATGCATTGTCAACGTGCTGAATTGCTAATTAAATTGGCATTTGTATACATGCATGTGCCCTGCTCAAATGGTCTGTTAGTCGTTTTTGGTCTAGAACAATTTTACAGTATAAAACTAAAAAGACTAGTAACATTATTCATGTGAAAACTTTACGTTTAGAGAGATAATATTAAGAGCTATGAAATTAAAATTAAACTTTTAATTGACAACTTTTAAGCGGCAATACTTTTCAAATCCTAGGCTAGGGTGTCCCAGAAAAAACTTTTTGCCGAAAGTCTTGGGTCTCACCAGCCAAAAAGTTTCCTTTGTAGATGACAATGTTCGTGGAAAATTTTCAATTTTTTCGGATGCTATTTATGGGTCCCCCAAAGGGTCCTAACTTTAGTCTTCATTTCTAGCGTAATATGCTCGCTATTTGCACGTGTTTCAATCTAGAATATTGCAAGGCTGTTAGGGATGTCCAGAAAAATTATACATCGCAGAAACCAGACATTCCTTATTTTTCAACCATTATTCTATTCATATATTGTCTAGAAATATTTTTTACAGAATTTTAATATGTTATCCTGAGGTCCATCAAAGCCCCCAAACATACCCTACTTAAACTCCCAGAACTCAAGGCGCCCATGCTTGGGTCTTGGAATGTCGGTCCATTGTTGATTTACTCTTATTATCACAAAAAATTAAAGAAGAGTCCGATGTGGATGAACTTTGTATGGTTTGTTTGCCTCGACGAGAGCTACATCCAGGCAAAAAATATAGGATTAAATTCAGGGTCATTCAAGGTCATTTCAAGGTCATAACAACGAAATCTATCAAAAAACAAAGAAAAATTATCAGATCTCGGCCAATAATTGTTGAAATTGGTTAACTCTTTCTTGAATTTGTGTAGCGCAACTTCAAGGGAACTACTCGATGGCGCTCCCAACCCCAGCGCAGCCAAATAGGACCATTTTAAGTTGAGAGAGGAATTCCTGAGAAGGGATTCTAGGAAGGGAGCGGAGTGCCAGATGAGGCGTTTCCAGGTCGAGGGGCCAACCACCGAGAAGGCACGGCTCTGCCTGGTGGAGGTGCGAGCAATTTCAACATGGATAAGTTTGTTGTGAAACGTTTGCCGCCCATAATACGATCGCCATGAAGTTGAAGTAAGACTGTAACCATAGTTGTAAAAAAGGTTTTTTTCGTTTTTTATTTTTGCCCAAAAAACGTCGTTTTTTTCGTTTTTTATTTCTGGTCACGTTTTTTTCCGTTTTTTATTTTTTTATGTATCTTTATTTATTTACTTTCTGTCTGTTATTATTTGTTTAATTTTATTATTTTCTGATATCCCTGACGTTGTCTCCGTCCTTTCAAGGATTCATCTAATTTACTTCACTATTTAGTGTCATCAGTTGAGAAATAAACAGCACAGTACAGGAAATAAAAAATTAATAGTTATTTGAATTTCAAAGTTATCCAAAATGCGAAATGTTGTCTTTGTACTCAGTAATCTCTGATTGACTGATAAACTGACGGATATTAGGCTGCTCCGTATCAAGTTCTTATATAAGTCAGAATTATAAGTAGACCTACAATTTTTAATTAAGTCAATCAATCAATCAATCAATCAATTTATATAGCGCCTCTTCAAGGGTTCTACTCAGAGGCGCTCCCGAGCCAGGGCCCGATCATAGAGAAAAGTCTTCAGTATACTCTATACTTACAAAGTTTAGTTTTTAATTGCTTATGTCAGCATGGATTTATGTGGCCTTACGTATACAATTTAAATTGGAAACGATTTCGATATTTTTATTTCTCAATTTTTTTTAAAACCAAACTTATGAAAAGAAAATAATTGTTTTAGAATACTGTTAGCCTACTTGGTGTTTACTAATAAAGCCGTTAATTTGCTGATTAAAATTAAATTGTTGGAAACAAGGTTTTAAATTTAAAATGCAGTAAAAGATGTAGCAAGGTCAAATTATTTTCTTTTCCGTTTTTTTCTCGTTTTTTTTCCGTTTTTATTTTTCAATAAACGACGTTTTTTCCGTTTTTATTTTGATTTTACCGTTTTTAACAACTATGACTGTAACTATATAAAGTCCATCCTAATGGCAAACTTTATGGGTGTGTCTGCAGCCTAACTGCTATAACATGAGATTTGTTAGTGAAAGTAGTTAGTTAGTAAGTTTAATAGTTAGTAGTTACAGAAAAGTAAAAAAAATCATAAGTCTGTAGGCCTAATACTCGTAGTTGTTGTGTGCTTGTCTTTGTGATTGATCAAAGAGGAAGCACTGTTGCATATAGTTTGTCCAGTTGTAAGGGCTTGAGGAAAGGGGGACTCGGGGACAGGGAAGACATGGCAGGATATCGCCTATGGAAAGTGCCGCCTTTCGGCTATAACCTCGTTTATTCGTATAGTAGGCAATCCGAAAATTCATGCGAGTAAATCAATGGCTTAGCAACAAAACGCATAGCCTATACCTCACCTGATCAATTCAATTACAAATAAACAGGGTCGAGGCCATAATGGTCGTTATATAAAAAAGCGCGGGCTGCAGGCCCTACGTTTAGTACCAGTAAGCAAAAACGAGTATGGGAATTGTACAAAAAATAACTGGGGGTTAGAGGTTGACTTATGTGCAGTTCTGGCGTGAAATGTAGACTTTACTATGGGATCCTAAGAAAGACTAGTCCTCCTCCGTTATCCACGCTTGGGACAGGCACTGCCAGAGTACGATCACGGGATCATGGGAACGAAATTCTTGCCCCAGTACCTTTTAGTAAAAGTCGGCGCCTATTATCAATGACATCCCGATTCCCGTCAGGTCTTTTACCATCCGTTCGTGAAAGTCCTGGTGGTTCCTTGATGTTCGGCATCCCAGACTGTGTGAGACTTCGGCTTATGAGGTCTTTTATGGTCGCGTGTCTGGCTATTGCACCAGGACCTAGGCCACATGATAGCCCATGCGAACCATCTGCAGCAACCCTAGCCCCGCATGGGCACGTGTGGGGCTCGCATATCGTCGATCCAAGTCTGAGACCCACAGCCACTCTGATTGTCTCGTCATCCATTCGCAACCCACATGATGACATCGGGAGTGCGAATAACCAGTCGCCAGCATGGGGCGCCGCTACCGCTACCGCTTTTAGTCTTGCTTGATGGTATGTATCGTTACATGCTTCAGTCAGTGAGTCCTTCATCTTCTTCACCAGTGGTCTGTCCCAATATGCTTGTTTATATGCTGCTTGACTCCCTGATGGTGTTGTCTGAGTTTCTTCATTCCATCGTTGCAGCATCAGTTCAACCTGCTCGTCGATGTTTACTCGATCGTGGCCCAGCATGGAGGACTGGAGGACGCGGGTGCTCGCAGCGGAAGCCAGGAAGGCGGGAAGCGCAAGCGAAGCAGCCCGACGTATGCCCAGTCCTCCCAGTTTGACTGGTAGAGACGCTTGGCACCATTGAGTGTTGTTCAGGTTGATGTTTAAGATTGACGAAAGGCCTCTTCTTTGTGTTTCGTCGTATTTGTCTAGTAGCGGGTGTTCATGGCAAGGGAAGCATCTCAGAGTGTGTAGTACTTTTTGAGAGCAGAGTGCATTTCTTAATAGGACCATCACATCATGTTTGGCAATGATTTCCAGTCTTGAGATTGCCAGTGTCAGTTCAGAGCATCTGAATTCCAGGCATGTCGTTAAAGCTTCTTCTGGTGACAGCGGTGCTCCCAGGAAAGGGCCAGGAGACATGCCTCCTCCGGGGCTACGGGGCTAAATTGTTGCAGAGTCGGATGTTCCATCCATTCGTCTGATCGTGTGATGATCTCACACTTTTCACGGTTGAGTTGCAGTCCCATCAAGCCGCATTCGCGCTCGATCTGTTTAACGTCTTCTGCTACAACGGCCAATGCTCCTCCCAATGACAGATCGTCCTGGAAACCCAGCGTCAGCGTTGAGAACAAGTTCTGCAGGATTGGCTGCAATGGCAGGCAGAACAGCAGTGGTCCCAATGGGTCGCCCTGTTGGGGACCGACTTGTGAGAGCAGTGTGTATTTTCCAAATTGTAGTATTGTGGGTTGCGCGTATGCGAGTCGGCTGTATGGTGTTAATTCTGGCGCGATCTCGTCCAAGGCCAGAAGCATGCAATCTCTATGCAGGCTGTTGAATGCGTTTTTGAAGTCTAGCTTGACCAGAACTGAGTCTGTTGGCATTTCTTTTAGAAATCTTCTCGCCGCATTGCACGCCGCTTCCGCCCCTCCAGGAACGCCTACTCCGACCTGCCGCGGAGCGAGGTATGTGGCTGCTTTTTGGACCGTGCTGGAGTTGGCACCTTTGGATGTAAGTCGGCGCCAGTTGTAGCCGATCGCTATCGGCCGCAGTCCTCCAGTTTTTTTTCGTAGTGCGATGAGTGTGCCCCCGAACAGGATCGGCCTGATCTGCGCTGGGCAGACTCCTGTCAGGAGCAGGTTGACCAGGCCTGTGATGGCTGTAAGAAGTCCCGTTCCAATTTCGGCGCAGGTCACCAAATCCATCATGTGTTGTGGTCGGATGCCATCTGGCCCCCCTGAGGAGCCAGTCGGGAAGGAGCGTATGTGTCCTCTCACCTGCTCCTCACTGATCTGTACGGGCGCTGATCTGCGTTCTGTCATGGCGGCCCGTCGGTCGGGTGGAGGATCTGGATTAGGGTGGTTCATGGTCACATGGTAAAAAATGAAGTTCAAGCTAGCGTCCAAGATACCCCCTCAGTTTTTTACACCTGTTAATAGTATCATTCTGGCAAAATTTCAGATTCCTGCTCCAATTGGAAGACGGTGCTCACGGACCCTCCCTCTGTACCCCCTTTACCATATAGTGCGATCGGTTAGAAAATACGCAAAACGCCTTGAAATCTTAAATTATGATCAGATTATTAATTTACCAATATACGCAGACAGTAGTTATATCATCAATATTGATGATATAACTATGATAGCAATATTGTTTGCTGCAAGGAAACATATAAACAATCAACAACTCTCAAATGATGTCCCAAGAAGTATGTGTCGCAGAACTTAATTTCTTCAGCAATGCATGTATAGAAGAATTCTTCGTAGCATCAGTGGGAACAGCCGTTCTGTTTGCCTCAAAAATTTGCAGGAGAAAGGCAACAACTTTCCTCATCATGTGGAGGAGACTGCTGAATTCTTCAAAGCGCTTGACACCGTGTTTGACTGGCACGCAATGCTCCGATCCATTTCTTTCCATGTTGAATGTTGATATTCTGCGTTCTAACGCCTGGTCTGCGTTCCCACGTCTGGTGGAAGGGTGAAAAATGAAACACCTACTTCAGGGACTGGAGTAGCTTTGCTTTTTGTAACAAAATTGCTCTTTGTAGCAAAATCTCTTAAGCTTGCTACCTCATGAAGTATGTTTGCCCTACCTCTCACAATCCGTTCACTGGACTCATTGGACAATCTGCACAATCTTCATCTTCTGCCATTTCCTTCCAGCCTCATTGTTGAGACAGGTGATGGTGGATTGACGGAAATTTTCTGTTTCAGAATTTGGCTCCAGACTTTGCAATTTGTCATATGTCACATTTCCCAAGCAGCCTTAAAACTGTGGAATACTGGTATGTTTAGATAACTTAAAGGCTCAAAAGTGAAATGCATAGCTAAGATCATCCATGAACGGGTGACATCAAGCCAATCGCAGGAGCTCTCGACCAATTATATTTTTCAGAAGAACACATGCTCCATTCAAGCGACCAGTGTTTTCACAGAAGTTGTGTCAAAGCTCATGACTTGAACTTTTTCAGTCAACTTCCATGCTTCCAGCAGATCATAAATAGACTTGGCTTCATTAAGTCCTCTTCCAGAGGCCAACTATAGAATTCCTAGCAGGTTATCTTTGTCACCTTCAGAAACCAGCACTGATAAGCGGTTAATTGCTTTCAAAACTCTCGGAAAGCAGTTCACCAACCCTGTTAACCACCAAGGGACTATCTGGTATAGATTCGCCTATTACGGAATCAGCTTGCTAATTTTTAGCTTTGTATGTATGTATGTATGTGTGTATTTATGTATGTATTTATGTTGTATATATACTATCTGTACATATATGCGTATATTGTTTGTATGTATAATTGTATATATCAATGTATTAAATGCTGCAGAATGCAGATGAAATGCAATCAAAGATATGAATTCTGGAATTATGTGTTGCATAAACAGTACCGTTTGTACATATATCAACGAAAATAAATTTCAGTACAATGTCTGGTACTGAACAGGAAGTAGACAGCAAAATCTGTAATAAGAACTGTCCAATGAGTCCTGAATATAAAAGTTAGTAAGAGAACATAACTGCATAATTCCATAAAAAAGTTACCAAGATGATCACAATTTGTAACACATTTTGCTTTTACATGACGATTACAATGGTGTAAGTTTATGTCATTGAACACCGTCTTCCAGTTGAAGTAGGAAGCTGAAATTTTGCCAGGATAATACACATAACAAGTGTAAAAAATGTAGAGGGTATCTTGGCCCCTAGCTTGACTTTTTTGTTTTTGGACCACCCTAATCTGGATGCTTCGATCGTAGTTCCTCTAGCGTCTCTCGGTCTACGTTTGCAGGTTTGTCGCTCGAGCATAGAATTCTCACTGCAGCTCTTATGTTTCCGTCTTCCAATTTGGAAGCCACCGCTGCTGCCAATGTCTGTTCATCGCTTATTATTATTTTTTAAATTATTATAACAATATTTATTCTCACCATCAATCAGCATCAATACATCAATAGACAAGGATGCAATAGCTGTCGTCTAAAATTAACGTCATAAATGCCGTTAGTGTCACATCTCCCTTAGGTCTGGCTCCGATAAAGTGCCGCGGTAAGCCACCGAGTTGTACCTCTGGACAGTAATAGAGAGACGCTGCAGCAAGAAGCAGGTCTCTCTCTTGTCTCCTGTGGACTGCGTCAGACTACGACCTAGATCTTATTATTATTATTATTATTATTATTATTATTATTATTATTATTATTATGTATATTATTATTATTATTATTATTATTATTATTAATTATTAATTATGAAAACTTTTCATATTTTCGTCGGTGATTTTATCTTAAATCACTATTTGCAGCACATTATTTGTTTTTCTATCCGTAAAACCTTTTTGCGCTTTATATGTCGCATTATTATTATTACTTAATCCCGTGTAACTTTTTATTTTACATCCTGAAAGCAAAAGTTAAATAGAAAACTTCTTCGTCTTTTAATGAAGATTATTTTTGCCTTTTTAGCGTTTATTAATAGCTGTGACGGTTCTGAAGTTACTGGCAAAAACCGAATTTAGGCCGCCATTTTCCAAGATGGCGGCTTGAGCACAGCATGGATTTATGGGGACTTTTGATATTTCATCAGTGGAGCTTACTTAACAACTGTGCCACGTCTCCACTTCCTTCTAATTTGTTGAGTCGATTCACGTTTTTCTGCTAAAATTCCTCTACTATTAATGGCAGAATGTATTTTCCACGAACCAATGGTGTCGTTTAGGCCAACTTTGGGCTTCTTTAGGCCACTGAAGGCACCACAAGCTTCTGACGGTATCTTTTGCGGCACATTGATTCGTAACTGCTGGACTGCTAACCACGTCGATGCTGCTAACACTTTTTGAATACGCGCCAAGAGTTTCCTTAATCACATCAGCAACCATATCAAGCTAAATGTAGCTCCTTTGGAAAGTTGTATCGGCTGGAAAGGAAATCGATACTACCTACGAAAATAAAAGTAATTTATTATCTCCGCCAGTTTCAATTGTGAATAAGATCATCTTGTGTTTAACGGCGCATATTTCTCTTGGAAGAAGTCAGACGATGGATATTCAAATAACAGATTGAATTCTCCGCGTTATTTACAGTATATATATGTTACATAGTTCTAGTTTATTTATGATTCTCGCACGCTAAAAGGTCCCTGCACTCGTGAACTAGTAACATGAACGTAGCGGTCCTTCGGTGTAAATCAACTTTATTCAGGTTAAACGAAATCAATGTCATTCAGGTTAAACGCTACGGTAAACAACTATAGGCTATCTACACGACACTTGCGTGAGACCTAAGATGACTGCAGTACAAACGAAGCAACTAGCGTTCATAAAACAAATCAAACACACGAGTTGAATCGGCAACTTTACACCGTCACCGCCTTCTAACCAACAGCTACTACCCTCTTGGCAACGCCTCCTCCCCTTATATACGGATATTTTGCGAGAATTTTTTTGCTCTTCTTTAAGACAAAATTTGCGTCAGTAAGAGGACTTTAGATACGGTATTCATTCCGGTTGAGCTTTTTTTGAGTCGTACAGGGAAATGTACGGCTTCGTTGTGTGACAAGTTTTGTGTCAAAGTTGACTGTGAAATTTTGAAAGTGGGCGTGTCCGTTCATATTTTACGAAAATAAGTAAGAAACGCTTAGTCGTAATTGTTGCGCTGGAAAATTGGTAGAAATTCAGTTCGATAATTTTCATAGCGTTGAAAAGGGGCGTTTTCTGTCGAAAATTTTGAAATTTGGGTTGAAATTTTGAAATGGGAACTATGAAGATTAAATTGACGCTGGACGATATTTCTGAAATGTCCATTGAGGAACTAAGGGAGGTATAGTGGAACGTTTAGACGCAGAAAGCGAGCAGAGAAAGAAAGATCATGAGTTGAGGCTGGAACGACTGAGAGAGGAGTGGACTAAATTCTTGCGGTCTTGAGAAAAGCTCAAACACTCAAACAGAGTCTACGAATGACAGCGCACAAAATGTGGGTTTTCCTTCGGAGACGAATATAAATAGTCAAGTGCATGATACGCCTAAGGATAGTTTGAAGGAGATAAACGAAAGTGGTTTATCGTGCATGTTGGATGAATGCATTGAGAGTGCACAAAGTGATTCGGGGTTTCACGCTGAACTAATTAATTTCAGTGGTGATACGAAGGAAGAGGATGGGCACGAAAGTGATTTGTGTTTAATGTTTGATGAGAGTGTTTCTGATTCGGTGTCTCACGCTGAACCAATTAATGTCAGTTGGGATACGCATGAAGAGGATTGGCATGCGAGTTAATGGCCGGGGTGTTGTGAAGGTGTACTTTTTCCACGCGTCGGTTCACAGCGTCGAATAGTTGTGAAGAGAGATCATGAGGCTATGTACAGTATGGCTAGTTGGGATTCTTTGAATTTGTTGGATTTTCAGGTTCCAGATGTGGAGAATAGGATGCAAGTAGGCCTAGGGGATGGTAAAATGGTCAAGGTTTCATTAGTGGATATTAGGATTGAATGTGAGTTTGTTTCGGGGACTATCGTTGTGGATATAGTCGTTTGATACCTACGATACCTGGCATTGACTTGATCATAGGCAATGATGTAGGCACGGTTGAACAGCCGTTGGAAGGGTCCATTAATACAGCTGTAGTTGGGGTTGACATTGACGCTGTTAACGTTCGCGAGGGGTTGGTGTGTACGAATGTTGAGTCTCCTGTTGAGATTGTACACACAAGCGAATACTTAGAGGTACGATTGGAAGAATCTTTGCGTGTGTTTGAATGTGCGTCTGAAGATTTGAAGTTGGATGTATGTCTTGAGAATTTTGCGGTTGAGGAGCAAGAAGAGTTGTTGTTGTTGAGTGAGGATACAAATTCACGGGATTTTTCTGAATTGGACATGAATGTTGTCTCGGAAATGTGTCTGGGTGATAAGTCACAAATGGTGCATGATTGTTCTAAAGCACTGTTGTCGATGGAGTCGGTGATGACAACTGTTGTGTGTGAGAATGTTGCACATACGAATTTTTTTAATGAGTCTTCTTCGAATGTATCTATTACTATAAGTCTTAGTCTGTTTACGATGTCCTTCCGTATGTATGTTTGCGTGTCCGGCTAAAGGCTCCAAAACGGAACGGTTTAGCGATTTGAAAAAATTTACAAAACATTTTTACGCAACGTCTAGGTCAACGCGACTATTTTCAGTTCGCAATTTTATTTAAACGCCGATATATGGACATTTTACATTATTTCCAACTGTTTCGACGAGTTTATTTTAATTATACAGGCCATGGTAGGCCTATGGCCATTTGTCACGTCACGCATGCTAATTATGTAATCTTACGTCACGCATACTTAATTTTCAAATCAGGCGCTTTCGTTAAAAGACGCGTCACGCATGCTAATTATGTAATCTTACGTCACGCATACTTAATTTTCAAATCAGGCGCTTTCGTTAAAATACGCGGGTCGCTCCGAAAAATTACAATCGCAATAACGGCCGAACTTCGTCTATTATATTTAGCCCGGGGAACAAATAATAGCCTACGTCGATAATAGAAAATAGGCTATAGAAAAACGACCGAGCTTAGTCTATTATAATTATTTAGCCCGGGGAATAAATAATAAGCCTATATAGCCTAAGGTAGCGTGGAGATAACCCGTGCAGTACACGGGCAAAGCAACTACTTTCACCTCTAAATGTCGTTTCCGCTCAGATATAGGCCTATCATCAAATATAGTAAGTAAGTAAATAGCCTTTATTTGCAGCCGTTACATATTACGTCTGGGAAAAACCCGGGCGAACGCCGGGTAAAAACTGCTAGTCTCTTATACACATGAATGTCGACATGGTGAAAGAGTGGCTCTTGTACGTACGGTTGTGTTGTTGCAACTTTGTGGTCAGATGACTAATGGCTTGAATGATGTGTTCACGCAAGTGGTTACGATTATACCCTGTGCGCAGATGGGTCAGTTGTTGCACGAGAGCATGGACATGTTTGGTTGTCATGTGTTCTTGCAAGAAGAATGTATGCATGACGACATTTTTGACAATTCTTTGAAGATGGAAAGTGTGGTTGAGCAATTGAACGTGTGTCTCGCAGATATTGTACAGGAGTGTGATGACATTTTTCTGGAATGTGAGAAACGGTTACCAGATGTTGTTGAAGATGTTGAAGATTCTGTTGAGGATTTGGTTGATGAAGAAGATTTCTTGAATGAGTGGAGTGTCTCATGAATGATAGTCAAGATACTTGTGATATGTCTTTACATTTGACAGGAATTTCTATGGAGTTTGGTGATAGTGGTTTTCTTGAGTCTTATTTGTGTGCTCAAGTCTATTTTCAGAATGTGTCCGCGATGATGGAGCTTCTGGTCGTCAAGGAGTGTTCGGCACACAGACGATTGACGAGACGAGGATCTAAAGGACTGAGCGCCTTCGTCTTTCTGTGGATGGGTCTGACTGTCGTGACGTTGGTGGATGGTGCTACTTCGGTCACGAGTTGCACGGCGTTGCTTCCGTTGGTGGAAACGGATGTCGTGGTGGCTTTGGTTGGCCTACTCGCCGCTCTTCGCGCTTTCGAAGTGTACCTTGGTGTTGTACAGTTGGTGTACAGTCTTCGAAAGTTTTGTGGTTACGAGAAACTTTTGCTTCGGAAGTTTGGTTGTGGGCTGCAACGTTGTTTTTTGAACGTTGGGTATGAAACGAGTCGTCTGAAGTTGTTATCAGATTTAGTTTGTCGGTTCACCTTTGGTGATTAAAGAGTCTGTAGTATATGATCATGCTTAGGGAGACGTAAGTGCACGTCTAAGAATGTATAGATTGGTTTTTCGTTTCTGATAATAATTTATTGTGTATTTGTTTTAGATTTTGATTGTGATATTTGTTTTAATGTGCATGTTAGTTAAGTCAGAAACCCTTCTGGTTTCTGCCTTGCTTGTGGTCCGGGGGTATGTTAGGGTCTCATGACTGAGTCCTAACCGGTCCTGGGATGGGCCATAGTCTTGGTTGGATAGTTTCCTTGGCTGAGGGGAGACCTCTAGTGGGGCAAGTTTCCTATATAAGGATGTAGAATAAAGGGAGGTTAGGAAGTCTCCGATGATACGGCCTTTGTGCAGTTCGTCTTGTCTTAGATCTTCCGGGCGCATGTTAGTCAAGTTCTTTTCGTGGCAAGTTCCACTTTTCTTGGTTACTCAAGGTTGCTTGAGTTTGTTAAGGTCGTCAGCCTGTTGCTGCGTTGAAGACTTGTTTTCGTCGGCGGTCTTGCTACAAGAGAGCGAACCGTTTTCCACCGTTGTCTACGGTTTGGTAATGTATCGTTTTGATTTGTTTGTGTGCGAGAATTATACCTTGTAAACTAGACACGAGCGTTTGAGTATTTGATTAGGAGTGAACTCATTACAATATTATATATATAAATATATATTGACCGGAGTTTTGACTGGAGCTTAGTTTTCTCAAGGGCTATTTGTCCATAGGGGTTATGGGCCAGGAGGGTTATTTTTCAGGGAAGTTATTAACCGGGTTTATTAGCCGGGGGCTATTTACCGCGGTATTTCCCTGGGGCAAATAACCTGAAACCCATTAGCAGAGTTTTAAAAATCAAGTATTTGCATCGCCCAATGGTGGGCGTCATTAATCAGATAGACAGAAATTCAGGAATTGAAAAGTAACTAAGATATTTCTAGTGAGAAAGGGTGGCTTACGGGGAAAGTTGCCGTCTCCCGTTAGCTATCTCATGGTGCGCGGAACTATGTAATTTGTGGGCGATTCACAAAAGTGTCTGTACAAATTTGTACAGAGGCAGCTTGCAATTATGAACTTATCACACGCATAAAGCACGTTTACGAACCTTACCGCCTTGGTCTTGCAGTCGGACTGTTTCAGAATCTTGCATGCCTCGTCACCTTTGCGATCGGCCAAATTTCATGTATATTTATATAATTATGGAAAAGACTTTGGAGAATTGTTTTAATTTGAAATCTTACTAAATTGCATTAAATCAACCAGTCTTTGTGCACTTATATATGAGCATAACAAAAGCATTCAATGTTTCTCATTGGGAAGGAGGTAACACTATCCAAGTTTAGGTGTCTAATATAAATGGAATAGGATCTCCGCTATAATGTGGCAAATGCACAGAACGTATATATGCGCCTTCAACAGTAAATGCTAATTATCGTAAAATGCCAGGGCATCAAACTAAATAAATTGTTTGTTAGAGGACCACATGTATTATAGCACCGTTTCAACACCTCTCAGATGCGATACATAGGAAACGATCGTCAAAATTATTGCGGCCGCATTAGTAACTGCTGCGTCAGTTCAAAATAAACAAACGTTGTACGTAATTAATTTATGTCACTTTGATTTACTGTAACAGAATGACGTCAAAAAGATAGGAATGTGCTTAATAATAGTGGTGGTGGTGGTAGTAGTAGTAGTAGCAGCAGCAGTAGCAGTAGCAGTAGTAGCGACTGCCGATGTGTCTTCGTTGCTACAACTCTTTTGTTCCCCCAACCCCATCAAAACGCCTCGAAACTCATTATTTCTCATTGGTCTTAAAAATGTGGATATTTAACTATTTTTCATCTGGCGAATGTGACTCATATTCACAATTCTGTGACAGCGCATTATAAAGTTTTATAAAAATATGAATAATAGGCCTACTGAGGATCTAGAGTGTCCAGCTGTAGTTTATGACTCTGCTTGTCATTAAGGCAATATGAGGAGTTCTATTTCTGAACTGAAGAGTTCGAGTCATTGCCTTACAGAACTTCACTGCTGAAAATAATGCACTATGACGATGGCTTAAGAGCTATACACAATTATTAACAGCGGAATACGCAGAATCTGTTTAAAGTCGTTTTAAACACATATAACCTGTAGACAATCGTAAGGATGCACATGCAGTTCCATGCAGTACATGGTTACCCGAGCAACTTACAGTGTTTTATATAAATTTTGAAACGTCGTAAATTACCTTGTCCAAAGATCGAAAAAGCCACCATAAGCCAGATGCGAAAAGTCCTAATCTACCCACTGATTGGATATTTTACCCACACGCGTTACTCTTGAATAGTTACTTCCTGAGTAGAAGCATTAAGGCCTGCAGTTAAAATGACATGACTTGTGCTTTATATATTCAACATCCGCTTAAAAAATAGATGACTTGCGATTTTATCATACCGATTAATTATCTCGACTATTGCAATGCTAATAGACCACCAAACCGAGTAGCTTCATCCGCTTTCTGCCGTTTTCATGGCCTGCATCATATTCTAGGCGTCGGGATTAATTTATTATAATGAGACGTATACTGTACGAAAATAACGACAGTAGGATGATAATTGTAATTTTCAACATTTCTAAGGTCCATCAAAGTGTGTTACTTATTGTGCATCGAAAAACGTGTTTACATCTGCATATTATGCAACCTATATATATATAAGTAAGTATATTCTTCAATGAGAAGCACTAGCAAACGCACAGCACTGTACGTGGCAAGCTTAATACATTCAAACAGGCAAAATGTAATACAAACCAAGAACTGAATGAGAGAAGCACTGTACATTTTTGTCGGCCAAAAGTAAGCAAATTTACATGAAAGGCAATTCATATCTACATATAGCGTCCAAATTTCACCAAAACATTTCAAACAGAACAATAGTTATATCACTTTTAGTGAGTCCACCCACTGTTTTTTGATGGTTCAAAAACGTAACGCAACAAAAAGCAACAAAAAACGATTTTACTAAGTCACTTCTCAAATAATTGTTTTCAAACAAACTTGATATTACTAGATACATATTATTATTACTATTTAGAAAAGAAACGGGGTACCAGCGTAACTGCACGTCACTGTGACGTCACTTAGCAAGAAGACGATCAAGTTGGTAAATAAAGAATTTTTCAGGTTAATAATTTTTTATTGAAACAATGACATTGAAATTTCTAAAATATCAAGATGGGCAAGGTGTCAGTGATAGACAAAATGCGTATGCAAACACTTCATGAGCAAGGTCTTTGAGCAAAAGCTCTAATCGCCGCTTGCCCTGATAAACAGTGGAAGCTGAGTAGGTCTACCGTTAAAAAATATGCCTCCGCATTCATGAAAGGGGATCGGCTCTGGAACGTCGTAAAGGCAGCGGGAGGTAGAAATCTTCCGCACTCCAACAAATGGATAATCGCGTAAGGGGAGCTATGCTGGAGAATACCACAATCTGCGTCCAAAGCTAAAATCGATAAGAGAATTGAAGGTCGCATTGAAGTTGATGTGGGAAGATTTACCTCTGGAACCCATCAACAAAGACATCAAAACGTTGCAAAAAGACTCAGAACATGTATGGGCACTGGTGGTGGACACATTGAACTCAAGTTGTGAAACAATAATCAAGTTTGTTTGATTACAATTATTTGAGAAGTGACTGAGTAAAATCGTTTTTTGTTGCTTTTTGTTGCGTTACGTTTTGAACCATCAAAAAACAGTGGGTGGACTCACTAAAAGTGATATAACTTTTGTTCTGTTTGAAATTTTTCTGTGAAATTTGGCCATTATACGTAGATATGAATTACCTTTAAGCCTGTGAAGCATGATTTAAAAATTCTTACTTTTGGCCGAAATATTAGCAAAAATGCGTAGGGGGTTCCTTTTTTTTGGCCCACTGTATATCAAGAAGAACATAGGACATGAAGAGTAAGGGTTAGCCGTTGGGGGAAATTGAGGAGCGCCAGATCTATGGAAACCTTATTTATTTGCAGACCTATAGCATCCTGGCAAGGAGCATTCCTGATTCAGGTTGTCAAACCTGGTCAGCTCACAGTTATATGAAAGACTTATTAGAAATGTGGGATGCATGCTATTCAGAATAGCGCCTTGTAACCGAGAAGACGAGATAACCGAGCGACGAGAGTGTATTAAAAGCGACTCTAAACCCAATGCAGCTCGTCGTTTAAGTGTTACCTAAGTAACACAAAATCGCGCAACAGAGAACGAACAGCAGGTCGACAGCGCATGCTAAATCATCGCAAACAAGTAAAATGTTCGTATTTGATCTTAACCTCGACTACAGTACAGACGGACCTTTTAGCCTAAGAAAGCAAATCTATATCTATACAAAAAAGGTCGGAGTGAACACTGAACACCAGCGACCTTTCATAGATTCATTTGGCATCAACAGTGTTGTATACTTAAGGAACGTTGGGCATAAGCTAATACTTTGAACAATGTATGTTAAAAGTCTTATTCCGTGAAATGGAGACCAAAGTTGTAGGTAAATAATCCCCGGGATAGTATTTATAAAGCACCATAAAAACCGAGTTAGTTCGAAAGAGCGACGTAACGAAAGAGCAACAAATCGGAGAGCAGTTTTAACAGAGCGACAGAAATTTATATGTCCGATTTGAAAGAGTGACATAGCGAAAGAGCGATATAACAAAAGAGTGACAAATTGATTAATATCGTAGTGTTTTGACTTGTTGTCTAGATTTACTGCTTCGAGGGATTGCCCACAATAGGCACTTGACCTCATGTCATATTTTTAGAGTGGGAGAAGAATCAGACACTGAATGACACTTTAGTACAGTTATTAGACTCGCAGCCTAGAAGTAATGTTGCCTAGATTGACTGTTTTTAAATGTGTACATCAACATTTTTCGCTCTTCTGTTAAGTCACCTTTCATTATGTAGCTCTTTTGAATTTTTGCTTCATTACTTAGGTTGTTGTTCTCTTGAGACGGTATTTATGTCGCTCTTCTGTTACGTCGTTCTTTCGTTCTGAACAGATCCCGATAGTTCCCGAGTTCTTTGCAATGTCAATTGTAAGCTGCTTCTATCGTGCGGGCCGATGTCTAATGGGTCGCCATTGTTCTGCGAGCAATGCTAATTGCCAGTCACCGACCACGACGCCGCTATGAAGTGACTTCAATTTGAAATGAGATCCACCCGAGTTATAACAATGAATGTAACAATATCAATACAAGCGTAAGAATGTCATCAATAGGTGCCGGTCTTCTGAGACAAAATATTATCGATTAACTCTAATGACCTTACTGCATTTTATAGCGACGGAATGGATAAACCACAAACGCAAGCAGAACGAGGTATACATGTCAGCAGCTGATATGGGCGGGCGATGAAGTGACGGAGAGGGAATCCGCTTCTCGTAAGAACAGATCGGGAACGCCGCTTAGAATTCTAGGAAGTTGCGATCAGATATACGAGCAGCTCGAGTCAGATAGGGGTGCGCGAAAGTCTAATTGGTAGCGTGCTGAACTGTCGACCGAGAGGTCGGGGGTTCAAATTCAGGGTAAAGATTTGTTTCGCGATTTCTACTCTACCTACGCCCCCGGCTAATTCAGCTGTAATGAGTACACTGACCGTACACTGTCAATGGAAAGATCAGACGGCGAAGGAGAGGACTGGTCATCCGCCTTTATATGCCGAGGCTAAAAATGAAGTGGCCATAGCACTGCATACCCGTGGCTGCCTTTCAGGTCATCTTTTAAGAATCTCTCTTTCTCTGGATCCGATCAAGGTAATTGAGGCGACACCTCCGACGGCCCAGGCACTTCCAGTCCTGGACGCCAAAGCCAGGTTTCCGTCTGCTGAACTCTAAATCAGCTTCAACAAAGACTGAAAATTTTAACGAGAAAAGGCCTTCACAGAATCAACAACTCTGTCGGTCGTATCAGACGCGGCACAAACGGGACAGTGTTAAAATCTAAGAGGCGTCACCTTGGTATGGTAATGGTAGCTGCAGTTTTATTTAGCGCCACTTCAAGAAAGACTCGTCAGAGGCTCTCCCGACCTAACACACTAAAACCGCGATCGCCTTCAGCGGCTATCCTATACAATTATTCATCTACTAATGTAGCCTCGGTTTACTAGCAAGTAATACAGAAATATCAAACGTCAAGCTCACAAAAATGTTCCAAGCTTAATATAGATTTCGCCACTGCTCGAACTCTGGCAGGGCCAGTTCCGGACCTGGAGGAAGGAGGGCGACGCTACTCAAAATCATTCCTTCTAGGCTGGGACGTTGTCAGTCTGGAAGGTGTATGAATATTTAAGTAGGGCCTAGATGTAGAATACATTACTCTATTGTTTATATTATGTGATGGAAATTACCAGCACTATAAATCTCCCCGCCTGCAAAATCAAAACGACCTCGTTTTGCCTGCAGACCTGCATACAGAAGGATATGAGACACTTCTACCTCAATGTGATCACTGATTTAAACATGCACGTAAACATATACATAGAATTGATAAAAGATCAAACTCAATGTAAGACATCAAATTAAATATCGCAATATAACATAGTTGTACCCTTACAAATCTCACCGAGTCGTTGAATCATTGTCAAGCAGTAAAATATAAAAGTAACACGATAATTTCACACAATCAAAATTATGATGAAATCGGAAATGACTTGTAAAGCACAAAAAATGAGTGTTGTTGTTGAAATTAATGTCTCGAATTGATTGTATGATTGTAGAATTATATGATTTCAGGATATGACTTATCTAAAATGATGGGACAACATCGTAAACGAGTTATAATTATGTTTTAAATCTCGCGATGCAATGAGAAACTGTTTTTCTCTAGTCTAGCTTGACTATAGTTAGGTAAGCGAAAATTAGTGATTATATAGATCTCGGCGAGCGGTTTAATGCCTGGGAAAACCTATCAATCTGCTTTATGTGAACATCATCACGCAGAAAGGTATACTCATTAACTTGAAAGCATGTGTAAAAGAAAAGTAATGTTCAACCCGTCTCGTAAAACATAAAAATAAGCACAAAGTTGCTTGAAATGCCACTGCTCGAACTCTGGCAGTGCCAGTCCCGGACCTGGAGGAAGGGGGAGGGCGACGCTACTCCAAATCATCATTGTTTTAACCATATCTATGGTTTTAACACAGTGTCTCTAAACAGCGACAAACCATAGAGTTCGTTTCTCGCCCCAAGAGTCTACAATGTGACGTCACAATGTATAGTTTCAAGACGTCATTATTTGCGACGAAGCTTTCTTTAATTTTAATATAATTTTAAATAATAATAACGTATATCCTGGGATTTGTCGACAATCGATTGTTGTTTCTTGCAATATATTGATGTTAATTGTGGCGGGAGGCGACATTTTGTTCTTCTGCAGATCTAGTAGGCCTTCGTTCTTAACGCCATGTCTAAAAAACGAATATCATCTGAATCCAGTAATGACGAGCAAACGAATGAAGGTTCAGATTGTAAGTTAATGCTAAACAATAATATCAATAGCAGGTCCATGTTTAATAGTTGTTTGCTTCAAAGACTACATCGGATTTGATAAGAAGCACGTAGATCAAGCGCATGTTTATCTGAGATGATTTCCTGATGAGATAACATTTGAGTGAATGAATCCGCTGAAGGTCATAGTTTTGAAATGCATGATAGTCAACGGAGCGGGGGCTTACGCATCGTCAAAGGTATGGTGAAAACAATAAAATACATAACTATTTTGCACCTGTAAACCAGCTTTTGCAAGAGTCATCACAGCGTATAGAAGTAGCGGAGAAAAACATACAATTTCATTGCAGTGTGTTGAGAGATAGCAATGTGGCAAAAAGAAGGGCCACCGCATAAAAGAAAGAAAAATCCCTAGGCCAAACAGTGTAAAAGCGCAAAGCAATGAAAGTTCATGTTTTTGCATTTTAACCACTAGCTCTATAGGCTGTGATGACTCTTGCAAAACGTACGTGCAACTAAAATATTGAACATAGCTCATAGCTAAATAGACAAAGTTATTAAATGAATTGTTTGAGCTTTGTCATAAACACACAAGTAACATCATCATGAGAAAATATTGAATTTTCAAACATTCGCATGTTTATTCCATACCCTTGCACAACTCTGTAGCAATGCAAGAAAGAACTACGTACCCAATCCATAGCATAAGTTACCTTTGTTTATGTATATTGTATAACGTATACGCAAGCACACCAGACGACCAGCGCTTTGCATAGCTGTAGGCCTATGATGGCATCATAACAATAAGCACCAATAATTCTTGTCTCAATTTCTGTAGCAATCGAGGTAAGTAATAATTATTTGTGGATAATTCCATTTATTTATGTTGTAGCAGTATTCCAG
>JACEVL010003736.1:0-13424 GCA_020284085.1 Aporrectodea caliginosa
CTCCATCCAAGGCCGGTCTAGCTCCCCACTCTTTGGCCCTACGTTGTTCCGGGGTCCGGAGACCGGAGGTCGCCACCCTCCCTGGGAATGGAGGCCCGATGAACTAGGGGCTGCAGCCGCACTGTTTTCCCTGGGGGCCAGTGATAAGGGGGGGACGACGCCACAATATGCTATGATGGGGATAGCTACTCCGAGTTCTTCATCACAGTCGATCTTCCATTAGGGCCTATACTACCAACCAGTTCATACTAGATCTTCTCAAATATAATTAAGCCCTCAGCTCTCAAACTTGAGTTTATTTACCTGATTTTCTTCCGAGAACCCGCCATATATTAGAATTTAGAAACCTACCCTAAAGTCCTCCTCCTTTCTGCAGGCTTGGGACTGGCACTGCCAGAGTACGGACAATTGGGGGAGTATAACCTTTAGCATTAGTAGGCAGGCTACTATTGTTAGTTAGTAACTTCTACAGCGCCCGTGTCTGATGCAGAAGACAACAACCGATCGATGGCGCACCAATTAAACCAAAGTTGTATAATTAATCAGGTAGGCCTAATGATTCAAAACTTCAGTCCGTATGACGTCATAATCCGTGGATATAGGCCTATACTTATATTGCTCACCCAGAGGTGGCGGATCTCCGAATTTTTGCAAATCTAAAGCTTAAGCCCTATCTGACAAAATGTATAACTGATCATTATAGGCCTACTCGTTAGTATATTCGGGTAACACATGAAATTTATGAAAAAGTCACAGTCGATTAGGGGCCTACTGTGAAAAAAGCACATTAATTTTTTTAGGTGACGATCGTAAACAGTCTTCTCTTTAAGTGGCGAATCTCAAATCCGAGGTGCCGGATCTCAGACGCGGTTAGATCCGCCTGAATTTAACCACTGGCCATAATAGTGTGGAGACAGATTGAAATAAGAACTGATCAAAGGATTCAGACACAGACAGAGAAGCAAACATTTGGGAACACGGGAACAGACTCGTTTTGGGAGCTACACAAGTTGTCATTGTAGATCATTCTTCGGTACCCACTAAGGAGCTTAAAGATCATGGCCGATTAGTTAGACAACCTCTCCGACATTTGAAGCGCACTTCCCCATTGGACTACAGGCAGATTCTAGCAATTCTGTGAGTACTTTAATGCCTCTATGATTTAATCCGCTCGTCCTTAGTAAGTAAGAACAAGAATGAACCAGCATCTAGCCTACTTTCGTTGCGTAATTATAATTTTGAAAGACATTACAGACCCTTTAATGCCAGTTTAGCGACAACAGACGAGACCACAACAAGATCTGCGCCTACTAGTTTGGCCGGTTGTAAGGTTATGTACAGACAATCCTCACGTAATGAACCGAGGATGAGTCGAGCTATGACGTAGCGCCATATTTGTTGATTTCATTGACCTAATTAATGGAGAATCTTCTCTGTGATTGGTGGTTTCAACCAACGACGCTACAACATATCTAGATCATTGATATAATTATTTAATGACTGATGTCTGCTACTAGCACACACGATTTCTGTATAGCCTACTGCTGCTGCTGAGCTGCTACTACTACTGCTGCTGCTGCTGCTGCTACTACTACTACTACTGCTACTACTACTACCACCACCACCAGTATAGAGCCCATTATGGGTTCCATCTAATGTCCTTGTAAATGATGGCAGTGATGGTCTGACTTGCTAAACTGCTCAATTGCCGATTGTTAAATTCAGCGTTTCCATCCTGGGTGCGCAGGGGTCCCGTGAGCCAGCTCTAGAGGGGGGGCAGTTGGATGACTGCCTATTATGTATACGCTGTCCTTCCGGCTGGGAGGTTGGGGTGCTTGAAGCGGGTCCTGCACACGACAGCGAACCTCATTGGTCGCATATTCCAAGGTTCGGTCAGGTCACCGATTATATGCAGGATGTCCTGCATAGTGTTGTTTTAGTTTTGCCTTGAGTTTTAGTTTTAGTTATTATTAGTTTTACATGCCAGGTGTTTTAGTTATTATTAGTTTTAGTTATATCACCAAGTTTTAGTTTTAGTTATTATTAGTTTCACGTGCTAGAGGTTTTAGTTATTAGTTATTTTGCCGAGTCTGGCAATATTTTTCCTGCACACAGCTTTTAGCACCAAAAAGGATTCACTTGCTACAATTAGTTTCTAATCGATACTTAAAACAGTCACATACACCACTAGTTTTAGGTCTACCACATAAATTTAGTTCAGACATCTTATAAAATTCCAAAGATCGGAAGATTACCGAACGAAGTGCTGATTATAAAACGCGAATATCCATAATTTTCATAAACATTGAATATTCTAAGATGCTAGGTTTTCGTTGTGTTTTCGTTTTGGTTTTCGTTATGTGTTTTCGTTAGGGGCCTATTATTAGTTTTGACTGGTTTAGTTTTAGTTTTTATTTCGTTATCGTTTTTCCTCGAGTTTTCGTTTTAGTTTTAGTTAACTAAAACCTTTTGTTTTCGTTAACGAAGGTTTTCGTTTTAGTTATCGTTAACTAAAACAACACTAGTCCTGCATTGGCTCCCTATCCCGCAGTGGATCGTGTACTGGGTTTCTGCTCTGGTGTGGCGGTGCCTCTTAGGTGCCGCTCCAGCCTACAAGAGCTCTGTCGCGCTACTTTGGGCGTGTAGGGCCTCCATCCACACAGAGTGAACTCCTCGTTCCCCGTGCGCAAACTGCCTTTAGACAGCATCGTGCTTTCTCTGTTGTTGGTCCCATGGTATGGAATGGGCTCCCATTAGCATTACGCCTTATGCCAAGGGTTTGCTCAGATGCGTTTTATTGCAGCCTTAAGAGTTAAGACTGTCCTTTCAGCCGGGGTTGTGTCGGGAGCGTTCCCGAGTAGAAACCGTGATGAGGCGCTATATAAATCTCCTTAATGAATGAAAAACGTGAAACCACTGAATTTAATTGCCGACATAGACTTTTAAAACACGAAGCAGTTTACAAATAGTTGAAACACTGGTTAAAAAGTCCAGCACATGTTTGTGAAGAACTAAAATTCAAGGTTTTTCATAGTAACTGTCCAAGAGGATGCTCAGATCTGCATCCCACATCACAAGGTAAGCAGATCTCGAGGGGGTACTGAACATACAGGTCTATGAATAGACCAACAGCCTACACATCAGCATCTGTTAATGTAATACGTTAGTGGCCTTTGACATGGGCCTTGAAACAATGAACGTTCTTTGCACACCTTATAAAAGTAAAGCCTACCAACAGGATATCATCACATGACAAGAATACTCAGATATATCCTCCGACATAACCAAAATATATACTATAAAGTGTGGTCCACAGCACATCAAACTGGTCTTTCATTATAATCACACTGAAATGTTCGACTGCAGGCCACACCAAAGAATGGTCTCTGTCGCCAGAGCACTTGTGTTCCCACTTCCCAAGATTTTGAGTCACACAAGTTTACAGGTTAAGAATGCAGTAAAAAATTGAAACATTAAATTGACACATTTGCTTTTTTTAACAAAAAGGATAACTACATCTCTACCCTCTACCATCCTCTCTGGTGGCATCTCTATACCTCTTTCTCTCACCTTAAAAAAACCTTCCTTTTCTCTAGGAGTACCTCGCACTGGGAGGACTTCTGAAAGGCTTATGCTGTGAGAAGCGCTTTATAAAGGATCAAATACAATATGATGCAATACAAAAACTACACTCTGCAATTTTTAAAGACCAAAATAAGTGCCACAAAAATTCTGGATGCATTACTTGGCAGACCATCAACTTTGAACCATGTGCAACGATAGTGTACCAAGTCATGATACACATAAGTGGTCATGTGTTGCAAGTGTTTAATTAAAAGACGATTTACGATCTCAGAGTGTCTTCCGCTACCAGATAAACATTCATCTTCAGGATTCCACTCAACCAACTTACCCAAACTGCACCAATTTATCCTTTTCCTCACTTTACCAGGCTCTGTCTTGATTGTACAATCATTCTTTCTATCCTATATCAATTCTGAGGCACTTCCAGTTATGTGCACGTTAACAGGAAACAAATTTCACAAACCTTTAATGAATCATTAACTTCTAAACAAACATGAAATTATTTGCTCGATGATCTTAACAGTTGAAAAGATATCACAAACTGTAGTCAGCAAACATTACATTTGATAGCAAATGGCACTGAAGTTAATGTGTACTCGTTTACTTAAGACAATTCAACACTGAGCATTTGGTGCAATGGTCACAGTGAATAACGTAATGTAGAACTACTTTAACTGGTGACATGTAAAGTGAAGTGACTGAGCACTTCTAAAACATCGTTACCAGAGGAAACACAGTGCTCACCTCTGCTAGAGCACTCAGCCTTTAACACAGAGAATGCAGATTCTCATATTTAAAACTCAGACGGTCACTGTTTGGACTTTGATTGAGTCCTTCATGAACAGTTGCTCAGCACCATGAATGTTGTCTTAAGGTCGTATGTGCACTTGTGAACTTCGGCAATACATACATGCATTATATATGTACATTGGTGTTGTGTTCTGTCACATGATCTTGTGTGCACTTTTGAACTTTGGAAGGAGGGCAATATCAAATACATTTGTATTTATATTGTATCTAATATCTCATGCACTCAGTTAAATTTAAATACTTGAAGTGATGTTGCATATTGTGTGAAACTGCTTAGGATGGGACAACTAGATGATGCAGCAGAGGAATTCATTCAGAATCGTGCCAGAAAGTTACAGCAGATGACCTCACAAAAATTTCAAGACCTTGTGAGTAATTCTATAATTGCAATATCATGCAGCATTAAAACTGACTTCCTATTTGTGCCTCCTTGTAGCTGATGATAGCAGCGTTAAGGCAAGTTACCATATAATCGGGCGACTCTTGGTGCCACCTATTGTACAGCAAACAATATGGGATGAAATCAAATTGGACTAATAGTTTATCTTCCAAGTTTTCTGTGAACTTCGGAAGAAGGGCAATAATATCTCATGCACTCAGTTAAATTTAAATAAATACTTGAAGTGATGTTACATATTGTGTGAAACTGCTTAGGATGGGACAGTTAGAAGATGCTTTTGAGGCATTTGTGCAAGATCATGCCAGGAAGTTGCAGCGGATGACCCCACAGAAATTTCAAGACCTTGTGAGTAATTCTATAATTGCAGTATCATGAAGCATTAAAACTGATTGCCTATTTGTGCCTCCTTGGATCTGATGAGCTATAGCAGCGTTAAGGCAAGTTACCATATAATCGGGCGACTCTTGGTGCCACCTATTGTACAGCAAACAATATGGGATGAAATCAAATTGGACTAATAGTTTATCTTCCAAGTTTTCTGTGAACTTCGGAAGAAGGGCAATGATATCTCATGCACTCAGTTAAATTTAAATAAATACTTGAAGTGATGTTACATATTGTGGGAAACTGCTTAGGATGGGACAGTTAGAAGATGCTGTTGAGGAATTTGTGCAAGATCATGCCAGGAAGTTGCAGCGGATGACCCCACAGAAATTTCAAGACCTTGTGAGTAATTCTATAATTGCAGTATCATGAAGCATTAAAACTGATTGCCTATTTGTGCTTGGATCTGATGATAGCAGCATTAAGGCAAGTTACCATATAATCGGGCGACTCTTGGTGCCACCTATTGTACAGCAAACAATATGGGATGAAATCAAATTGGACTAATAGTTTAGCTTCCAAGTTTTCTGTGAACTTCGGAAGAAGGGCAATAATATCTCATGCACTCAGTTAAATTTAAATAAATACTTGAAGTGATGTTACATATTGTGGGAAACTGCTTAGGATGGGACAGTTAGAAGATGCTGTTGAGGCATTTGTGCAAGATCATGCCAGGAAGTTGCAGCGGATGACCTCACAGAAATTTCAAGGCCTTGTGAGTAATTCTATAATTGCAGTATCATGAAGCATTAAAACTGATTGCCTATTTGTGCCTCCTTGGATCTGATGATAGCAGCGTTAAGGCAAGTTACATTAATACATGTAATTGGGTGACTGTTGGTGCCACCTATTGTACAGCAAACAATATGAGATGAATTCTGATTGGACTAAAAATTTATATTCACGTTTTTTATGCAAAAAGAACAATGTTTCTCAAATTTGATAAGCTCCAATAATTGTTCAAGATCTGCTGATCCAGTGATCGAGGTCCTGAAATGGGCTTCCTGTTGCGCTCCACCTAGTGCCTAGAGGTCACACGTTCTTTACTAACTTAAAGACTGAAGACCTTGAAGGGGTGCAATATAAAAACTCCTTAATAATAACAATAACAATAATAATCTCAGTCCAACCATGGCTAAATAAGACAGTCTTTAAGTTAGTAATTCTGCTGCATAGTGTATTGACCGGGTACTGGTATGTTACTAAATCCTTTGCTTTTCATGGCAGGTAAGAAAATTAACGAGAACCAAAACTGGCGGTGAAGAATGGCAGGAGGTGTTAGGGCAAATCTACAGGTTCAGTGCTGATTCTGAGGTATGTTTCATCATTCCATTGAACAAAAGACAACAGAAACAATATTCGGTAACTGTGCTTCTTCAGCGAGCATACCTTTTTGTACTGCTGACCACAAAATGAAGAAGTTCAAAGATTTGTATACACCAGTTTTTTCTTCACTTATGCAAAGAGAATAATTAAAGTAAGCTCCAATTATACAATGTCTGCCAAGTAATTTTGCTGCAAAGTGTGTTTACCGGTTACTGGTATACGTTACTAAATCCTTTGCTCTTCATGGCAGGTAAGAAAATTAACGTGAACCAAAACTGGCGGTGAAGAATGGCAGGAAGTGGTATGGCAAACATACAAGTTCAGTGCTAAACCTGAAGTATGTTTCATCATTCCATTGAACAAAAGACAACAGAAACAATATTCGGTAGTGCTTCTTCAGCGAGCAAACCCTGTTGTACTGCTGACCCCAAAATGAAGAAGTTCAAGCACCATTACGTTCTTTACTAACTTACAGACTGTCTTATTTAGCCGTGGTTGGACTGGGAGTGCTCCTGAGTAGATTACCTTGAAGGGGACCAATATAAAAACTCCGTAATAATAACAATAACAATAATAATCACAGTCCAACCACGGCTAAATTAGAGTCTTTAAGTTAGTACTTCTGCTGCAGGGTATTTACCGGGTACTGGTATGTTACTAAATCCTTTGCTTTTCATGGCAAGTAAGAAAATTAACGTG
Organism: Aporrectodea caliginosa; assembly: GCA_020284085.1. Taxonomy (NCBI): domain Eukaryota; kingdom Metazoa; phylum Annelida; class Clitellata; order Crassiclitellata; family Lumbricidae; genus Aporrectodea; species Aporrectodea caliginosa. Next base: position 7,205 of record JACEVL010003736.1, read on the forward strand.
AACCACAACTGGTGGTGAAGAATGGCAGAAAGTGGTATGGAAAACATACAAGTTCAGTGCTAAACCTGAAGTATGTTTCATCATTCCATTGAACAAAAGACAACAGAAACAATATTCGGTAGTGCTTCTTCAGCGAGCAAACCCTGTTGTACTGCTGACCCCAAAACGAATAAGTTCAAATATCATTACACCAATTTTTTCTTCACTTTGGCCCTGTTTAGGAGTCGGATGAGATAAAACTTTAACTTGTAAGTTCCTGGGCTTAGTGTAGTCATGGTCATTTTTCGGATGTTATCGTGTCTTAGTATCACCATGCTATAGTACAGATAAACCTACGTACAACATTCCTCATTATAGCAAGAGTTCTGATATATCCTGACTCAGAGAATGAATCCAAGTGTAATTCAGCCATTCTTCAACTGAGTCTGCCATTGATAATCTGGTCCCCTTACAAGAGCTGCATTCACTATCAGCTAATGTACCTTATAGCAAACTAACAGTGTATATGTAATATACCTCAACTCAAAAGTTCTAACAAACGGTTCTGATGAAGAACATGAAATTGTGTACCAGTATTCATTGTAATTTAATTGTCATTCTGTATACCTGGTGATTACATTTTGCTGTTTGTAGATTTTATGATTTGATATGTCTAAGATACACTAGTAACTCAATTAGAACACTGGAATTGTGAGCCATAGTAAGAACCATCTTGTACTGAGATGGTGTCATATACAACGGTACCATGAGGTCATTCCCTGAAGCTGAAGTACATTTGGGGTTCATGCTATAACCAGTCAGGATATAACAGAACTTTTGTTGTATAAACAGAAATGTTATATGGAGGCTTCTGTTTACTATGCTAGCAAAACTTGACATTGTTAATGACAATATCTGCCTGTCAGTCTGAACAACAGAGTTTGGTTGATTAAATTAAGTAGCTTGTTTATTTTGGATTAGGATGCCGTCCACCTGTACAATTACTTGACGGAGAAGCTGAAATGCCAGCCTGTTCAGAATCTGGACGCCTTGTTTCCTGGCGAGTTAAAAATCCTCCCTCTGAACCCAAAAAGTCTTGAGAACTGGACCCATGACATGTAAAACTAGCTGAAACAAAAGAGTCAGTATTTCCGTTGGCTGAGGAAAAGTTTATATGGTTTGTTTATTACAGTTTATATAATGTATGTAGTAAAGTAGGGCAAAGTGTGCACTATCTGTTTCAGATGGGAATGAATAAGAATGGGCTTGTTTTTTTTTAAATCCCTGGACTGAAAGGTTTGACAGCTGTGATCACATCATTTACGAGTTTCAAGTGATAAGCCAAGTCTACAGTATCATGTGAAACTGAGGCAACTGCAAGCAGTGTGCAGAAAGTGGGAAAGCAACGCAAAGAGGACAGTCAAAGTTTGCCTCATTAACTAGTGACTGACATCCAAAAATTCAAAGTTCAGTGTAGAATGCTCTGTTTGTTTCACTAATTAACCGTATTTAGGCAAGAAACGCAACTATAGGCTAATTAATGGATCTGTTTAGTACTGCTTAAAAGTAAAAAAGTGTATACAATACAACTGGATCTGATACTGCCCTCCTTCCAAAGTTCAAAAGTACACACACGACCATACAACAGAAGCGCACACACAACCATACAACAGAACAATGGCACTGAGCAATTGCTCAAGGTGTACAAAGTGACCCTCTCACTGGAGGCTCAAATCTGTACTCTCCACATTGCAGGCTGAGCAGCCCAAGTATGGTGCAACAAGATTTTGTATGCATACATAATCCTAATAATTAGTTGTACACAGAAGACATAGTGTAACACTTTAACGACGAGAGTGTACTAAAAGTGACTGGGAACCAATGCAGCTTGCCGTTAAAGTGTCAACTTACTTCATGATCAGAATACGATCAGGCACATGGAATTCAGTTTTAGTTCAGCTACAGGAAAAACAACCTCAGTACATTGCTATCTCATTATAAGACGGTTTTGGGTATGCAGCAAGAAATATTGCCAACTTTAGCCATTTAGACTGAAAAATAATTGCCAGTATCCCTCACTTGTCCATTCAAAACCTTGAATCTTCCAAATGCTCTTGACAATCAGTGCCTTTGAATGAAAGTGTACTGCTCATGCTGAAGCTTGAATATCTGGATGTCAGTCACATGTTGATGAGGCAGACTTTGACTGTTCTCTTTGTGTCGCTTTGCCACTTTCTGCGCACTGCTTGCAGTTGCTCAGCTCGGCTGACCAATCACCTACAAAGTATTGATCACCACTGCACTATAATCTTGCAGTTATCTAGTAGTTGATCTGTAATCATTGTCAAAGAACATTCTTTAATTCATATTGGATGTACTTATGAGAACTGGCTCTATATATAAATTATGAAGAGATCAAGCTAAATATCTGAAATGAAATGAATGAATGAAAGACAGAAAAGGAAGAATACTTAGAATATTTAGTAATCCCTTTAGCTAGCCTGAGAAGCAACCATGGGTATGAAGTGTTAGCAACTTGATTATCTTGGTGCCACCATGCAGAGTTATGATGGCATAACTTTTGAAAGAAGCCTCACAACTTACGTGAATTTTGACACTTGGCTGCAGACCGTTATAGAGTTGCCGACGTCATTGTCAAAGAACATTCTTTAATTCATATTGGATGTACTTATGAGAACTGGCTCTATATATAAATTATGAAGAGATCAAGCTCAAGCGGGCGCAGTGGTGTAGAGGTATGTTCGGTGCCTTGCAGCCGGAGGGTTGCGGGTTCGAATCCACCTCAAGCCACCGCGTAGGGACCCTGGGCAAGTCCTTCACTCGCAATTGCTCATGCGCTTCGGCGTGAAACTCCGATTCAGTGTCCGCGCTGTATTCGGGAGCGCCTCTGAGTAGAAATCTTGAAGGGGCGCTATATAAATATCTGAAATGAAATGAATGAATGAAAGACAGAAAAGGAAGAATACTTAGAATATTTAGTAATCCCTTTAGCTAGCCTGAGAAGCAACCATGGGTATGAAGTGTTAGCAACTTGATTATCTTGGTGCCACCATGCAGAGTTATGATGGCATAACTTTTGAAAGAAGCCTCACAACTTACGTGAATTTTGACACTTGGCTGCAGACCGTTATAGAGTTGCCGACGTCAAAGACGTTTTGACGGTCCTCCTGTTCGTCATATATCCAAGCTACTTGTTTGTACGAAGTTGGTTGAAAAGTGGTTCTTCCATATTCCTCTGCATTTAAATATTATGAGCATTAGGCTGGCACAGTAACAGATTGACACGTGTTACAATAGTTTTCCTTTTCAGTTTTAATAATATGACGATTTTAACAGCGCCACAGGCCTGTAGCACAGCTGAGGCCTAAGGAAAGGGCGATATACACGAGTAAAAAATTCAATGACAGTCATATGATGATACTTTAAAAAGATACCGGTAGGTCTTTAGCTCTGCATCTATGTTTAAAATCCTAGTGAACATGTTCCTCAGTGAGCAGCTCAATGCATCAAGTGTCCAGTTGTTGGACTTCTATTGTGCTTCCTGTTTGACTCATATTTTGTATTGACAGACAGCGGGAATCCAATTCCAATCTAATCCTATAGAAGTCACTGGATTAGATTAGATTTCCAGTGTCCGTCTATACATGGACCTTAGTTCTGTCGATTACCATTGATTGGAGTCATGGCATGCACTAAATTAGAGAATGCCTTCCTTACATACTGTAGATATTGTTCCATATACAATTAAACATTAAGCACTACATACTGAATCGTCAAATGTTATAACTTGAATAAGAACAAATCGTAAGTGTAATCATAAACTCCACACTTCTATAGCACTAATCAAAAGCTAAGCAAAGGGCACTATATTATTCACGATCACTGTGTCATGTCAGAGATGTCCAGTGGAAGTCGAGTCCAGTTGCCCTAGAGACCAGAGAAAGCACATGACACAAGGGTTTAAACAAGCACCGACTGCCAACAGAATTTCGGTTTTCCATTATATGCTTACCGTTAATGTTGCCATCTGTCACTAGTACCGGGAGTTCGATTACCCAAGTGCTATGCCAATGAATTTTTGGTCTATTAAACTGGCCAACATGGATTCATCTGGTGTTGCTCATTCGCTTGTGTCATTTCATGCTCAACTTAGAATTTATCCATTTCGTGAGCAACTTAAAACTTATCCATTTCAGATGGCTTATCAACAATAGACCATCTCTCTCATTGACACTATAATATATCTCTCTCTGTCTCAATGGACTGATTTTCTGGATGTGACCTGATTATGACTTGGCTTTGGTAGCTTATCGGTCAATGCCTGGTGCATTAGACCATTAGACTATAGAAGTTACTAATTAATAATTGCAATAATAATAATAATAATAATAAATAATAATAAATAATAATAATAACAATAATTTTGTTTTATTGAATTTCAGTTTAACTTCAACTCCCTTCGACTTCATAGCTTCGTTTGACTCCAAATCTTCGACTAGCACTGATTAACAGTTAGCAAGAAATATAATTAATGACGTTTCCTTAAAGTTGAACAAGGTCAATCTGCCGTTTGCTTGGTGAGTGAGCACTGACACTACCTGGAATGTTCGAGTACGAACCTTCAGAAGACAAATTGGTTTATCTAAGTTCCTAAAGAATGTAACCTGCTGTTGGTCACTACAGTGCCACTACAGTGACAGCTATGTTCATAGCGCTTCTGAGGGTTTCTTAAAATACATTTCATAGAAGTCCAGACACAGGCATCTACAAAATGGCAGATTTTACCTGTGGTTGTGCACCTTTGCTTGGCCTGTAACGCGAGAGAGTAAGGGTTGAACTTCGTCTTATAGGCAGTTACTGCAGGGACCTTGAGCAAGTCCTTCGCACACAATTGCTCTGCACCATTAATTGCTGTTCGTTGTATGGTCGCATGCACTTCAGAGCTTTGGAAGGAGGGCAATATCAAATGCAGTTGTATTGTATTGTATCATATTGTATTATACTGTATTCTATATATCAAGTCCTTAACGCAAAGTTGCTCATCGCTATCGTTGTTCTGTTGTATGGCAGTGTGTGCACTTCGGAGCATTGGAAGGAGGGCAATATCAAATACAGCTGTATTTGTATTATTGGCTTTAAAGATCCTAATTAAAAGTTCCAGGTAAGGATCAGTTTGGAACAGAGCTACATTTGATGCTTAGTGTTATGAATGACTTACCATTATAAGCAGGACATTCAGCATTTGGCTAAGGAGGTCAGTTTGACCAAACTGATCGTAGCTTATTATGGTAGAGTTTTCGTCGAATTCGTCCATTTTTTTTTCATTTACGACGGCGTATGTTGAACAACCTATAGAGGAATCTTTGTCACCTGCGTCTGGTAAAAACATAAAAACACCAAAATAATTTCCGTTTTGCCTCAGTTAAATGAACAGTTTACATTGTAATTAAGCGGGGATAATTAGATAAGCTGTTAGATTCTTCTCCTCGCGAATCATATACATGTATTGCAATCGCAATAGTACCAAGTTTCTTTGGTTCAGGTTTTCTATTCTCTAAAAGTTGATAATTTCTCTGCTATTGTTTACATTCCAGTCTGTGTAATTGTAAACTAATTATATTATTGGTCATGCATTCGATTCAAACTCACTAAACGAAATACTACTGACAAGGTAGGTTTCCAGATTTCTGCAGTTTCCAGCACCTAATGAATTGATTACAGCATTTGCACTTAAAGCAACCAACTGATGCCTTTTGCAGCACGATAATCGATAATCGTGCTAGCCTAGATATAAACTAGATTCTCAATAAGGAAGCCTTTCGTACTGAAGTTTTGTTCTTAATTAACATTAGCATCATGGTACAGGTAGCCAATTATAGGTCCTATAGGCAAATTTGGTCTTGACAATTCGGCACAGGGACAATTCGGTGTGCGACAATTAGGCTCAGTGACATTTTAAGTTTAGATTTAAAATATTAATCGAGGAGGATCTTCGGATTGGTTCTGGTAAAGAGTTCCATTAAGAAATCACAAGACGATAGCAATTATTTTCCTGACTAATGAATCTAATTAGAAACCTGACCCGAAACCTTTGTCTGACTTCCTGGAGCTTGTGAGGAATTACCAAACTTTGTCACCTTTCATCCATCTCCCCAGTAATTCGGGACGCAACACATGTGCGTTTGCCCGTGGCGCATTGGATAACATCTGGCAAAGTGAC
>JACEVL010003737.1:0-13030 GCA_020284085.1 Aporrectodea caliginosa
AAGTATAATCCATCGACGTATATTGAGTCTATCCCACTCTGTGTCGACCATATTGACGTGATTGACACTTTGTTGACATGGTGATCTGGCGGCGGACGCAATAGGGTAAAAATTCTGAAATTACTTAATTTTGAATAGCGGAACATATTAACATCATGATATTTGAACGGTCAGTGACATTTATAAATAATGAAGCGGTCATAGGCCTATCAGGTGTGGATATGAAAAAAGAAAGAAAAAACAACTTGTAAAAGAAAAAAAGGACATGATGGACGTCTCTATAGACTACATGGCTTTTTCAAGCCCTGCCTATAAGCTGCCTTTGCGAGCACCAAACAGCGCAATAAGTGCATTGAGTGCAACCGAAACCACTGCTACTGCTAGTGATGACTTAGATTTGGGACGACTCCCTGGCGTTGAATATAGCAGAATGAACTCAAGAAAAATATTTCTAAGAAGGCAAATTAATGATGGACAAGGTGAAGAGGCAGATTTGAGCCCAATGGATAAATTTCGCGTTTAGACATTTAATGCCTATAACTGACGTTCTGTCAACGAACTTGCAAAAAGAGCCACAGTGTACACAAATATCGCAGATAAGTTTTCGTTTCTCATTTATTTGGAGTTACCAGGTAGGCCTACCAAATGAAACACGCAATGAGCAGGCTCAACGTTCAATTGAATCATATCCAGAGGATTTTGACACTACCTTCGTAAATGAACTTGGTGAGAAGAACGGTATGTTATGTCAAGAGGCGCAAAACAAATATCAAAAGCGTGGTTAACACCGTGCAGCAGGTTTACCCCCAAGCAAGAGACCCCACCATAAAGACTTATATGATGTCATTTTCGAAGACGGTCTTCAATTTGTTTTCCTAAATGTTGAAATAGCACTACGTATTTTTTGAGTTTGATGGTCACAAACTGTTCGGGAGTTCGATCCTTTTCTCAGCTAAAACGAATAAAAAATGATTTAAGATCTGATCTACCATGCTCCAGAAAAAGCTAAGTTCACTTAGCCTGATGTGCATCGAATCAGATGTCCTTCGAAAAAATGCAGTTTGATGATATTGTTGAAGAATTTGCCAGGCAGAAATCAAGGAAGATGTTTTTTTAAGTTTTTGTTTGATAATTGTAATTGTTCTCATTTCACAAAGAAATTACTCTATTAGCTCGTAAATTAGTCTATTCAATATCATATACGTTTAGAACTTTGTGTTCAGATAGGCTACACGTAATATGGCAACTAACTTTGCTTTGGGGTTAGGGCCCCCGGATGTCTCTTGGCTTAGGGCCCCCGGAAGTCTTAATCCGGCCATGTATACTTTGCACAAGGCAAACGGACAACGAAAAACAAGTCACACAAAACACAGAAAGAACATTACAAAGAAACAAAATAGAACTCAACATCTGTAGATTGGAGACGCAGAGATAGCTAAGTATTAAAGTATAACATGGATCAAATAGTTTAGAAATTGCCTCTGGCAGACATAGCCTGACCAGTTCTAGTAACCCAACTGCCATACTCCTTCCGTATTCCGAAACCCTACTCAGACGCAAGCGTCGAAATAAGTCATATTGCTTGAAGTTAACACGATCTTAACCATTTTGTCATCGGGCTCTATTTGTTGTTTTTCCGCAGGCCATTCTTTGATTGAAGAATGAAAACCGTTCTTTCCGATCTTGGTTCCATTGTGTTAGGCTGGGACAGCCAATGATGAATCTCACTTGAAGTGACGCCGTTATAACATTGCAATTACAATATTATTATAACAGCGATGTTTCCTAAGTACACGAAGTCCATGCACTGACTCAACCTGCACTGACTTCAACCATAAAAATTAAACACGACGTCGTGTAACTTAATGTCATGTAAATCAACCACGATTTAACCAAACGTTAACCAATCGAATATGTCGTATCTGATCCTGATAACACAACCGAGCCTTGTCGTTAAAGGGAGTCCAGTCCGCTCCGCTATCTCCTGGAGTAAGCTGTATAGTTAAGCCTGCAAAGTGTTCGCGACCTTATTTTCATAGCCTATGCATATGCAACAGGTGATCAGGTCTCTTTCTTTCATTCTAGTAGTAGTTTCAGTTTAACGACGACGTGTGATAACAGCGTCATTATTAGCGTCGCCCTCCTCCTTTCTCCAGGTTTGGGATGCATGGTACTGCCAGAGTACGAGCAGTGGCGGAGTTCTATTTCAATCTGATCTTCCTACCGGACAATAGGCTATACTCCTCTGATAGCCGACTTCACTCTAGTAGAACATAAGTATTCAATATATCCATTTCCCGACGGGAGTTTGAACCTCTGTCCTCCGAGCTGACAGTCCAGCACAGTCCAGGAAAATAAGTCTCACCTTTTCAGAATTTCTACTCTGATCCACCCACTACTCCGCCTCTCTCTCTCTCTCTCTCTCTGTCTATCTTGTCTGTTCCTCTGACTCTCTGTCTCCGTCTGTCTCTGTCTGTCCGCCTGTCTGTCTGCCCCATTTCTCTCTGTCTCTCAGTGTCTCTCTCTCTCTCTGTATCTCCTGTCTCTGTCTGTCTGTCTGTCTCTGTCTCTCTCTCCCGTCCTAAGCAAAACCTGTCTTAACAGTTACTCTGCCTCCTTCTCTCCGCGCTCTTCTGGCAACCGGACTCGGTTCGTCGTTTTGGTGTCACTGGACATAACGTAGCGCTCTTGAATAAGATGGTGCCCTGCGCTTGGCTTCAGGTAGCGCTTAAGAAATTTGTACTTTACGATCTCTCTCTCTCTCTCTCTCTCTCTCTCTCTCTCTCTCTCTCTCTCTCTCTCTCTCTCTCTCTCTCTCTCTCTCTCTCTCTCTCTCTCTCTCTCTCCAACCATCCTCGATACGAGGGTTGGTCGCATTGTAGACGATTCTTCTCCATCCTCTCCTGTCCTCGGTTTCTCGCAGCAACCTTTCCGTTGATAATCCCAACCATTTACGATTACAATTTTAGTTAAACCCGAGGCAGGTCAACTCAGGTGTCCCGCTGTTGAACTGCGGTGGTCTTGTTTGCTCCTCTGCCGATACATACACCTTAGGTCTATAAGGTCCATGATACAACTTAGGAATTTCTGTGCAGACGTGCAGCTATTTTATAGCCTGGGTTTATACATCAGATCGCATTTAAAGTAGGCCTACCTCTTAAAGCTCTGCACTTTTACTTTTGCCCATTAAGCCAAACGACATTTAAAGTAAGGATACTTAATAAAGCATGATTCAAACTGAGTCATTCCCAAATACATAGGCCTACTATTCACATTTCGTCTCTATAGCGGTAGGCTACTTTAGTCCCATGTGCACGACGCAACGCGGAAGGTACTAGCAGCAATTGCATTACTAAACAAAACCGCTTTTCACCGATAGAACCGTAATGCTGCCGGTGTCCCGAGATATTCTATCCCCCCTAAAGCATATCCCCCGGATGGAATAGCATATCCCCGGATGGAATAAACCGGTTTAGAGTATCCGGGGATAAACCATTCTATCCCCCATCGTCATACGCATCACGATAGCCTCGACGAAAATCCCGTCGAAAGCACCAAAAACGAAGTAAATTAATTTCAGGTCGATGTACAAACTAAAGATACGCAACTTAAAATATTTTATGTGAACAATAAATCCAAACAGTACGAGTGAATACACTTAGAAACCGCCAAAAATGCAAACTTAACCGAATACACCATTTCGCTAAGGGGGATACTCATGTATGGAGGATACTCTATTTCGTGACACCGGCATACATAGTTTCTATTCTAAAAGTAGTAGGCCAACTCATGAATAATTTTTTGCTATACCTGTATGTATGTGCATAATATATATATATATATATATATATATATATATATATATATATATATATATTATAATGTAATTCTACTTAAATATGAATAAGACTATATGCACAGCTTTATTACTTGATGGAATACACAGTAATTTAGGCCTACATATCATTACGAATTATCGATGAATCGCTCAGTTATCATTCTTTCACTGTTGTTCTTTATTATTATTACTAGATTTTTGCCCGTCCAAAGTCGGTTAAAAACAGTTTTAAAACGTTAAGATAGACGTCGTAAAGTGATATGTGATTGACGTCAGTCCTCTCCCTCTCCCCATTTCTCTCTCCCTTCGTCCCTACCTCCATCCATCCCACCATACCCAACCCTGCCTCCATCCGTCCGTCTCTCCTACATCCAACCGTCCGTCCATCTCACCCTCCCTCCCTCCCTCCATTCATGCCTCCAACCGACCGTCCGTCCGTCCTTTCCTCCCTCCATCCATTCGTCCCTCCATCCCTCCATCCCTACCTCTAACCGTCCGTCCCTTACTCCGTCCCTCCGTCCCGCCATCGTCCCTCCGTCCCTCCGTCCCTCCATCCATTCCTCCAACCCTCCGTCCAACGGTCGTATCCTAGTTATCACTTGAACTTTTCAAAGAGCTGTGTAACGATATCCATTCTCTTTGATTATTCGTTGAGAATTCGTTTACGGTATTTACGTTAATAAAACAGGCAGGCAGGCAGGCAGGCAGGCAGGCAGGCAGGCAGGCAGGCAGGCAGGCAGGCAGGCAGGCAGGCAGGCAGGCGAGGCAGGCAGGCAGGCAGGCAGGCAGGCAGGCAGGCAGGCAGGCAGGCTACTACTACTACTACTACTACTACTACTACTTCTACTACTACTCAGCGGCGCCGCCAGGATTTTAATTGTGTACGCACAATTGGCCGAAGATCACACGTAGGCGGGTACGAAGGGATGTATTATGTATATTGTATAATGAACGAGCGTCCGAAGGACGATCGCTGAGGCGCGCAGCGCCGATAGGAGGAGGGGTTTGAAAAACTTTTTCGATTTTTCACACTGTAATGGTAGCATTTTAAGCAGACTTCTTAACAAAATTGTTCTATAATTTTAGTGCTGTCACTCGTAGCTAAGACCTTTCAATACACCTATCCATATACGATCGGACTTTTATTCCACGGTCATCTTACCAGCGGACGATCCCTTACTTGTTACCGGGACCTTCGGTAGTTTAACCATCACTGACTAGTGATCCCTTGTTTGTTTTTTTTATCTATTATTATTTGTATTGTTCTCTTTATTTGCTATTATGTGCACTGTGTAACTTGTTGCGGTGTGTCAACAAGGTTTTTCAATTAAAACGAATATACAATATACAAAAGCTAAGTCTTCATCTCTTACCTTACCTTTGATGCCTCTTTCCGCAATCTCGGTGTTACTTTTGATCGACATCTCTCCTTCTCTAACCACATCGTCAACTTCTCGCGCTCCTGCTTCATGCACATTCGCGACCTCCGCCGCATCCGACCCATGCTCGATATCAAAACTGACTCCACCAGTGCTATCACTAACCTACAACTCTCTACAATACTCCCACCCAGATATCTTCGCGACCTCTTCACCATCCAGCCAACCCGCTCTACCCGTTCATCCTCCGTTCTCACTCTCTCTCAACCCCCGGTCACTACTCGTCTCAAGTTCTCCAACCGAGCAATATCCAACACCGCGCCGCGTCTCTGGAACGATCTACCTCCTGAATTCCGCACTTTTTCGGTTCCTCCACCATCATCCACCATCATCTGCCTCAGGCTCCTCTATCCATCACCGCCAAGGCTTTCCACTCGAAACTAAAGTCTCTCCTCTTCAAGAACTCTTACCCCGACTCAACTGATCATCTACCTTCCAACTCTCGACCTAAACGACATCCACCTTAGCAGCTGCCTATACTCTGACCCCTCTTATCAACTGGAAATCGGACTCGGACCTCCTTCGAACTACTCTCTCGGACAACCTTCTGACTAAACGCAGTGCTCGTGAATAAGCTGGTGCCCTGCGCTTGGCTTTCGAATGGCGCTTTAGAAGTTTGGAGGTTACGATTTTGATTATGAAATCAAGTCCGCAATAGCCAAACTCCTCTGTTCCTTTCGGTGCCAGGTCAAAATCCGTGGAGGTCAAGCCAAGGAGACAGCATGGTGCTACGGTGGCAATCGGTGATGATGGTGGTCGTGTGGTGGCGCAGGAGTGGAATCAGGATAGGATAGCTTGAAGAGTTCGGTTTTCAGTAGTAAGTGGAAAGCAAGAGCGGAGAGGCAAGCGGAGGGGAGGTTAAATTAAGATGAGAGGTAGGAGGATGAGCAAACTGGCCGAGGTCTTTTGGGAGTCCGTTCCAAAGAGCAGGTGCAACGGTTGCAGAATTTCAGAGAGGATGAGACTGGAGGCCGATAGTGAAAGATATGATGATGAGCGAGTAGACCCGGCCGATTGGATGGTGACTAGCCGAATGTAAGAGGATTTAGAGGTTTGAAGGGCATTGTAGGTTAGAGATACTATTTTGTACTGGATGCGCTGAGGGACTTTTAGCCAATGAGGTGATTTGAGAACAGGGGTTAAGTGGTGGTGTTTGGAAGTTTTGGTGACTGTTTGCAGGCTTTTCAGTCGAGAAGAGTAGATGCTGTTAAAAAGGGAGTTACAGTAGTCGAGTTTGGACTGAACAATTGAAGTGGCTATTGTACACGCGGTCTTGTAGTCAAGTATTGGGCGCAATTGACAAAGTTGATGTGATCGGAAAAGGTAAGGTTCTTATCGAAAATGATTCCAAGATTGCGAACAAGAGAAGAGTAAGGTACGGGAGAAGTGAGATCTGTTGGACAAAGGTCGGTAGGATAGGCTAGTTTGTTTAATTGCTCGCGGAGGCCAATAATGAGGAATTCTGTTTTTGAGAAAGACACGAAGAGCTGTGTGTCGTCGGCATGGAGGTGATGAACAGCAGAGGATGAGGAAATGAGTTTGCCAAGTGGGGAGGTGTAAAGAATGAACAGTAAAGGACTGAGAACAGGACCTTGAGGAACACCGCGGGTGAGCGTGTGCGGATTAGATGAGTGATCAGCGGCATTGATAGTGAAAGAGCGTGAGGAAAGGTATGAGATATAAAGCACTAGATGGTGTTAAGACTGTTAGTTCACCTGTTAGAACTAGTATCTAAGACTAAGTTATTATAATTTTACAATTTAATAATATTTCATTTGCAATTTTTTATTCCTTAGCCTTTCAGCGCTGTACGCATTAGCGTAAGTGCGTACGCCTCCCGGCGCCCCTGCTACTACTACTACTACTACTACTACTACTACTACTACTACTACTACTACTACTACTACTACTACTACTACTACTACGACTACTACTACTACTACTACTACTACTACTACTACTACTACTACTACTACTACTACTACTACTATAATTATTATTATTGTTATTATTATTATTATTATTATTATTATTATTATTATTATTATTATTATTATTATTATTATTATTATTAAGCTGTTATAATTATTATTGTTATTGCTATTATTCAAGACATGACGCCAACGACGACAACGACAACGAAGACCTTTGTTTTTGATCAAACGCGACATACATGTGCAGACAGACTTACCTCTGTAACAGTTTTCTTTAAAAAGCATCTCCTGCCAATTAACTAACCAGTCGACTGTGAAAGCATCAGGTAACACATTAGCACACAGTATATATATATATATATATATATATATATATATATATATATATATATATATATATATATGTATGTATGTATAGCTGTACCAAGTGTCATCTATATACTGCAATAAAATGTATGAATATGTGCGTATATTATATGTATGTTTGAGCGTGGTACATAATGTGTATACATGTATCTGCCATGTAAGTGCTATACATATGAGTACGTATGTATATGCAACGAGGTGCACGAGTGGATCGGAATGTTAGATATATGTATGTGTGTATGCAGTATAGGCCTATTTGTGCAATATATCGATTTATTGCAATGAAATATTATATATATACATGTATAATATATATATATATATATATATATATATATATATATATATATATGTATGTATATATAAAACATACATACATACACACGCATAATCTAGATATACCGTCATCTACCTGTGATTGCATTTCAAATCAAAACCGCTTGACACCGGTAAAAAATCAGTCGGGCGGATAGCATAAGACCATGGATTGTTTGTGTGACGGGTGGCATGCAGCGCCAATGCTGCAGTCTTCGGACTGTCAAACTGACGTCGGAGATGTAAATAAAAGACATTGTTTCCATTGTTCCATTGTTAAGTCTTGGCTATAGTTAGGCAACTCATGATTATAGTCTAGTCCTTCATTAGGCAGGAGTAGCTACCGTGTTTAACGACATCGTATGGCTACCTGGGTGGTTGACGTTGCCCTCCTCCTCTTTCCAGGCATGGGACTAGCACTACTGGCACTACGGATAGTGGCGGCGTTTTAGCTCCTTCGATAAGCTAGTCCTTTTAGGCTAGTCCTTCGTTAGTATAGCCCATTTCTTCTTCAAACATAACTGCACAGCAATGCGCAGTATTTATCCATATTTCGTAAGGTTACACTACAATGCGTCACTGCACATTGAGTTACTAGTCACAAAATTAAGTTATTAATGTCTCTGCGTTATAGTACAAAGGTTCACCAGGAATGCGCCACCACCTTTCCTTCTGTATTTGATAGTGCAATGTAATGTGAAGCAATGCTAAATATTTCGCAGTACATCTATATATATTACCTAGCATCACGTACTTGTCATCACGTTAGAGTTATTAGACCTACATTGAACGTCATTGCATAACATTACAAAGGTCCGCCCGGAATACACCAACAATATGTACAGCTGTACCGACCTGTGTTGATATTGAGAAAGCTTCTGACGATGTTCGCAATCGGGTGCGAATACTTGTCGTTCGAGAACTTCCTGTAGAGTTCGAGCATGTATTTCGGGGCGACCCGGAGGCTCGGGTCGTCATCGGGACTCGCATCATCGTCTGTGCCTCCAGCGTCAGCGGGCACCGCATCCGCAGGCCTGTCTTGGTCGCCGTCTCTGTTAAGTCTAACATCTTCCTCCGGGAGGAAAGGTTTCTGTTGAGGTTCCTGTTCGCTGTCTGTGAAAGAAGTCCCAGTTTTATGCTGCCGTGGAAGTAAGTCACTGTCTTCAGCCTCTTCCTGTCCGACGACCTGGCGCCACGGTTCCGCATCGTATACCACCTGCGGTACTTTCTCGGCATCCGGCTTAGGGATGCCAGCTGCCGAAGCCAGACATACGACGATAAAGAAGAAGCCGACGAGACGGCGAACGTTTGGCGACACCACAACCGTCTGGCCGGCAGCGCCAACAGTTTCACCATGAACACGTCTCAGAAGCATTTTTGGAATTCGGAGTGTGTCTGGCGCCTGAAGGTCCTTTCGAGTCGAAATCCAGCCAAATTATAACACTCCTGGCGTCTCGAATCGCTTAGAGCTGCAGCGGCCGAACGAGCGGGACTCTGCCCCAGTTCACCTAGAATCAGTCCGGTCGGCATCCGCTGCCGCCGCCGTAAAAGAAATCGGTTATTGCTCCTGCGATACGTCACGCCCGGCTGGCAGCTACTGCTACTATCGAGAGAAGCCATTTTTCTTCCGACGATACTTGTATTAATGTTCTTCGCCGTCGTAACGACTCGAGACCGGCCATCAACGATCCGAGTTCCGTAGTACTATACCTACAGACGATTCGCCGACTTTTCTATCTTAACGACACGTCATACAGCAGCGGCAGCCTCGATCCGACCAGAGCGGGAGATTCGCAGCTGAAGGCGCGCGATACGGCATCGGCGGCAGCGTTCAGATCGTTTTGCTCAGCACGATACATAAACTCTCCCGTCTCTATAAACCCCCCGAACAAGGACCAATAGAAGCCGAAACTGACAGGCGGCGGTGGCGGCGGTCGGACCACCTTTGGAAGAAGGGCGAGGGCGAGGGCGGCAGCGGAGGTCGCTCTTTCGTGAGTCGTACTCGCATTCGGATAAATCGACAAAGTGTTGGCTACATTGTCCAGATGCGAACCATTTCCCGTTTCGTTGAGTGCAGTCGTTTCAAGCGGCGGCCATAATGTGCGCAATTATGCCGCATAGAAGACGATTAAAAGCTCGGCGTAACGCACAACAGCCACTATTATATAGTAGGACCTATTCGCTGAGGCCTGCTGTGTTCTGTAAAGCATTGCCCCCGTTATGATGAAGAATGTTCCCCTCCCCACTCTCCCACTCACACGCACGCACGCACAGACACGAGCAGCAGGCGTATGCTGCGTAGTTTCACTTAGTCTCCATTCGCCTTTTCGACACGTCCCTGACATGCTGTATCGTGAGATAAGAGGTCCGTAAGATGAAAGGTCCGTGACATGCAGTATACCTGGGATAAGGGGTCCGTTAGATGAAAGGTCCGTGACATGCAGTATCGTGAGATAGAGAGTAAGTAAGATGAAAGGTCCGTGACATGCAGTATCGTGAGATAGAGAGTAAGTAAGACGAGAGGTCCCTGACATGCAGTATCGTGAGATAGAGAGTAAATAAGATGAAAGGTCCGTGACATAACTCTGCCACTGCTCGTACTCTGGCAGTGCCAGTTCCAAGTCTGGATAAAGGAGGAGGGCGACGCTAATGATCTTTGTTATCACACAGTGTCGTTAAACTGAAACTACTACTACTGGGACCGTGACATGCAGTATCCGTGAGATAAGGGGTCCGTGAGATGCAGAGTGCGTGAAATGTTAGGTACGTTTGATACAAACATACACAGTCCACATAGGGATATTATACACACACACATACATATTCATAAGGTCAGCCCCGCACATATAATCTTTCAAGCGGCAACCTTCAACTTTCTATTTCTTGAATCCACTGGTCACCTATAGGCGCTCCCTATCTCGGCTGCCCCTCCCACTCCCCCTTAGCGACTGAATGACCTTGCCTCTGACGTATGGCACATATATCTCAAAATATACTTTTTATTCATTTATCGATTCGCACTGCAGACCTTGCATGATGCATCGCCAAAGTCTTCAATAATTTTATATACGTGCATGCAAAAGCTAGACCTGTTTTTGGTTAACGAGTTTTCCGGACCTAGTTTTCGGAACTCTCTCCCTGTGTCTGTCCAGTCTGCTCAGTCGCAAATGTCATTCCTGCTAAACTCAAGACTTCCGACTCTTCCATGGATTCACAAATTGCTTATTATAGGCTACTATTATAGACGACAACTGACTTTCGGTCGTAGCGTAGTGATCTTCTAGATTTTGACCTGATAACGGCTTGGTTTTGGCGCGCCATCGGTCTATGCCTTGTACATTAGAAACGGGCGCTTTAGAGTTAATTAATTACAATGAGGACGTGGAAATGTATATTTGGAAATGTCCGAAAGTGTCGGTCACGTAGACCTTGTTACTGTCGGCTGACGTCATCAACCATCCACCGCACAAATAACCACAATTAGGCATAAGAACTGTTGGTTAACTAATTAACAACAGTTAACCGTGGCTCATTGTAGCAGCTACCGGTCACAGTGAGCACGAGGAAGATGCAGTATTGGCCTGTAAAGTTTAAGTTAGAAAATTGCTGGTCACAGATGTATGATGTAAAGGCGTGGTCTAGGCAGGATGCTGAGGGAAAACGTGCTCAGGCCTACGTGACACTTTCCACATAGGTTTCTAAGAAACTGTCTCACGTTCATAAAGGCGTTTGTGAGAGGGAGGTCAGAGTACTTCGCATGAAGGGACAAGTAGTCACCTGCTATTTCGTCGGTATTATCTGGTCTATGGCATACATACTACATAGCCCAACTTATACGATTAAGTTATAACTTGATTACTGACTATAATGTCATAATTATGTATATGGGTATCGTCAGAAAAGTGTTTGTACACATAGCCTACATACATTTCTCCATACGTACACTCATGCATACATATATATATGTATATATACATTGTATATGGATGGATGGATGGATGGATGGATGGATGGATGTATGGATGTATGGATGTATGGATGGATGGATGGATGGATGGATGGATGGATGGATGGATGGATGGATGGATGGATGGATGGATTGATGGATGGATGGATGGATGGATGGATGGATGGATGGATGGATGGTTGGATGGATGGATGGATGGATGGATGGATGGATGGATGGATGGATGGATGGATGGATGGATGGATGGATGGATGGATGGATGGATGGATGGATGGATGGATGGATGGATGGATGGATGGATGGATGGATGGATGGATGGATGGATGGATGGATGGATGGATGGATGGATGGATGGATGGATGGATGGATGGATGGATGGATGGATGGATGGATGGTTGGATGGATCGATCGATGGATGGATCGATGGAGCTGAACATTTATATACCGTCTTTAAAGAAATTCACAAAGTCGCTGAACATAGCTATCTAAACAGAGGTCTAAGAAGGTGCATCATAAGATGAGCTGGAACCACTTTCTTACATTGTTGTCATATACTTCCCTCTCTTATTTTACACCACTCTATCCAGCAACATACACTGCTTTCTCTAACCCCGTCTTATCTGACTTTACCTACATAACTCTACTTTATGTTAGCTTATCCGCCACCATCACCCTTATCTCACCTTGATTTAATCCACGTTATCCCAGGCTATTCCACCCGTATCTCCCACAGCACTTGCGGTCTGTGGCATTCCTCCCACGTGCGTTGGGGTTTGAGTCAGAGACAGGTCATAAATAGAGACTGTCATCGTCCATAGGTTACTCCGTGATTCACATAAGCCGTGTGATTCCCGTGACGAAACCAATGATTTATTCTGTAATTAGCCACGTGTTCTTTAGTTCTCGGTGTGCTTTGTCATACAGTCATTAGTGCAGCCATTTATACGGTGGGCCTACCCCCTCTACTTCCTTGTCGAAATTTTGCATATGACGTGATCCGATGACTTCAGCAAATGTAAATGTACATAAATGTAAATGTACATAAATGTAAATGTACATTGTTTCGATCCTTCTCACGTCTCAGTAAATTAGGGGTGTTCGATGATCTAATCATCTATATTGTAGACGACTATCTATATTGTCAATCTATATTGTAGACGACGAGAGTTCA
>JACEVL010003738.1:0-12500 GCA_020284085.1 Aporrectodea caliginosa
TTTGTGTGCGGACACAAAATAATGTACAGAAGAAGGCTTTAAACAAGGCATGGCGACCGTACATAGGGGCAAGAGGGGCATTTGCACCCCTCCCCTCTGGAAAATTGACACCTTTTTTTAACTACTACTTTTTGATGTTTAACAAATTTCGTCTCAGTAAAGCACCAATGATACTAATGATGCACAAAGTGAACCTGAGAAATTTAATTAACTCTAAGTTAGAATACAAAATTTCTAAGTATATCTACAGCGTAGGCCTAAACATGTCGTTTTCTGTAATAATAATGTTATGACGTCGTGCTGATTGCTGACTCTTCTTATCAAACCTCACTGGAATAGGCCTGCGCTTCCCTCTATTTAACTGTGACCATTGTGTTTTGCCCCCTCCTGCAAAAATATCTGCGGGCGCCCATGGTCGTCATCATCATCATCATCATCATCATCATCATCATCATCATCATCATCATCATCATCATCATCATCATCATCATCATCATCACCATCATCATCATCATCATCATCATCATCATCATCATCATCATCATCATCATCATCATCATCATCATCATCATCATCATCATCATCATCATCATCATCATCATCATCATCATCATCATCATCATCATCATCATCATCATCATCATCATCATCATCATCATCATCATCATCATTATCATCATCATCATCATCATCGTCGTCATCATCACAATAAACTGATTTCTTTAAATATATACTCACCTATACTTGCGCGTGTATACATGTATATAGTCACGCCTATATTTAGGCCTATAATATTATATATAAATAGCACATGCACGTAGAGCGTATACGTCGTATGGATTATGCTTATGCGGATCTATATGTTTGTATGTATCATACTTATATGATATCTATGCATAAATCTATAAAGATATATAAAACTATAAATATAGTCTACATGTGTGCGTGCGTATAAATTTATAATATGCAGCATGAGTAAACTGAGTAGTGCCTCCTATGCCTCCTCCTCCTCCGTATTCTTACGTCAGTGTTTGTCTCCTCTTGCTTCTCTTGTCGTCATCTTTCTCCTCGTTATATCCTCTGTCTCGTGTAATGTGTTAATCCTATTCCTCTTCCCCACTCCTTGATCCTTTCGCTCCTCCTCCTCCACTCCTCCTCTTCTTCCTCCTCATTTTCTTCTTCTTTCTCTTCTTCTTCCTCCTTCTCCTCCTCTGTTTCTTCTTCTTCTTCCTCTTCCTCCTCCTGCTTTTCTCTCTTCTTCCTCCTCCTCTTAATCCTCCTCCTCCCCTCCTCCTCTTCATCTTCTTCTTCTTTCTCTTCCTCCTCCTTCTCCTCTTCTGTCTCTTCTTCTTTCTCCTCTTCCTCATTCTCTTCCTCTTCCTCTTCCTCCCTCTTTCTCCTCCTCCTCTTCTTCTTTCTCCTCCACTTCTCCTTTTCCTCCTCCTCCTCCCTCCTCTTCCTCCTCCTCTTCCTCCTCCTTCTCTTCTTCTGTCTCTTCCTCTTTCTCCTCTTCCTCCTTCTCTTCATCTTCATCCTCCTCCTCCTCCTCCACATCCTCCTCCTCCTCTTCCTCTTCCTCCTCTTCTTCCTCCTCCTTAACGCTAGCCACCTATAATATCCGTTCGTGGGAGACGGGACACGTGGCGTCCGATCGTGCGATCAGGACGGCTGAGATATCCCTCAGCAGGAGACGAGGACCGACCGGCGTTTCAGCTGCTCCTCTCCCGGTCATCACTCTGACAGCCAGCAATGATGGACCAGCAGATCTCGGTCAGACGCCTCTTGGGCTGCTTAATAGGGTGGATCGAAAAAAGCGAAAATTAGAATTTCGAAATTTAATAGCAACCAAAAGTTGCCTAATGGCTTGGGGGTCAAAAAATGAAGAAACAGTTTTTAAAAATTTTAATGTCTTGAGCCTCCCCAAGAGGGCCAAAGTTACGAAAAATAGCGTTTTTTCGAGAAAATCGCAGGTTTTCTTTTAAAATATTTTAATTGAAAACTAATTAACTGTAATTCAATATACCGTTGGATAGAGCTCTTAAAACTGAATAAAATGATGTATTAATTTCCACAATATTCCCGTATTTATAGAAGTTATTCACTTTTTACCATTTCCCATGTTTCGCGACATGTCGCTAAGTGTGAAAACGGTTAAACACTAATAACTTTTTTACCCTTCGACATATATCAACCTATAGTATGTCATTCGATTCAGCCCTGGACCGCCGTTCCAACGGTACATTGTGATGCGGGATTGTTTAACAGGACATATATGTTTTAAATTTTTTACAGTTTTAGTATAGTTTTGTTTTGCAATCTTTCACTGATTCTGTTGTCATTTAAGCTGTATGAACACTTTGTCCGATGAATTGAGCGCTGGGAACATTCCATTTTGTTCATGAATAATTGCGAAATGTCGAAGCATAAAAGTTGCAATGCCTACTCGTTCTAAAACATAGTTTTCGATGTTCGAACACAGACAGGAAGTACGGCAGACTGTTCTACCCACGTTTGAGGAAATGTATCTCTGTTCAACTGGTCCACTACCTTGATCTTCACTCTCTAATGCCTTCTCTTCAGCCTGGATTTAGGAAATCCACACGACGGAATCTTTTATGCAGATATATTTCATGATGTTGACTGTGGCCATGTCACTCTACTCTTCCTCTATGACATCAGTACCGCTTTTGACACTGTTGATCACACCATCCTCTTAGACCTGCTGTCTAGGTCGTTTGGGATTTTTGACTCTGCTATTCTTTGATTCCATTCATTCCTATGGGATCGCTCTGTTTCTGTAGTTTTCGCTCGTATACCCGCTCTTCCTGTGTCCATTGGTCTTCTGGCTTACCTCAGGGCCTTGTCCTCGTTCCCATTCTGTTCATCTTGTATACTCGGATCTAGCTAGGGTTCTTGGTCCACTCGGTGCCCTTTTCCACCAACATGCTAATGACACGGGTTCTTTAATTCATTCTCGATCCTGTTCTCTCTCTATCATTATCTCAAGGTCTAGTGTACTTTAGTTTATTCTTTCCATAGCCTTTGCTCCCTTCGGTCTTCGTCCTGTAGCCATTTGGCTGTCCCTGGAATGCGTACCTCTATGTGAGCCATAGGTCTATATGTCTAGAAATTTCGCTTTTATTGGTCCTCCAGCTGAAACCGACTACCTCAGTCCTTTAGGACTGACTTCCTTTCTCTTTCCTCTGACCAGTTCCTCAAGCACATGAAACCTCTCTTTTTGTAGGTGAAATACTTCCTGGGTCGAGAGCGCCTCTGATTTTAAGTGGCGCTTAAGTAGAAACATGAGCGGGAGACAGCATTGATATGACTAGACAGAGAGAGGACAGGATCCAGAATGAATCAAAGATTACGCAAAGATGAAGAAAAGTGCACATTTGGAAACGTAAGGCGAAGGAACTCGGAGTCAATCCTGGCAAGCTGGGTATGGCTACCGAGCCAAATGTATACTGGGTCTTGTCTTGGTTTAGAAAGAAAGGTTAACGGACAACCATCAATCAAGAACAGCTTAATCCTCTAGAATACGTTCAACCAGAGCAGCAGCTGTGACGGCAGGGCCATGAAGGTAAGGCATGAATGGAACCAAAGAAGAGCATAACTAAAAACATACTAGCAGAGTTAACAATCCCAAACGACCTAGACAGCAGGTCTAAGAGGATGTTATGATCAACAGTGTCAAAAGCGGAATTGATGTCATAGAGGGAGAGTAGAATGATGTGGCTATGGTCCACATCATGAAATATTATATCTGCTAGGAGACTCACCATAAAAGATTCCGTCAAGTGGAATTTCCTAAATCCAGGCTGAAGAGAAGGCATTAGAGAGTGAAGATCAAGGTAGTGGATCAGTTGAACAGAGATACATTTCCTCAAACGTGGGTAGAGCAGTCTGCCGTACTTCCTGTCTGTGTTCGAACATCGAAAACTATGTTTTATAGCATTGTAGCTTTTATGCTTCGACATTTCGCAATTATTCATGAACAAAATGGAATGTTCCCAGCGCTCAATTCATCCGACAAAGTGTTCATACAGCTCAAATGACAACAGAATCAGTGAAAGATTGCAAACAAAACTATACTAAAACTGTAAAAAATTTATAACAAATGAGTCCTGTTAAACAATCCCGCATCACAATGTACCGTTGGAACGGCGGTCCAGGGCTGAATCGAATGACATACTATAGGTTGATATATCTCGAAGGGTAAAAAAGTTATTAGTGTTTAACCGTTTTCACACTTAGCGACATGTCGCGAAACATGGTAAATGGTAAAAAGTGAATAACTTCTATAAATATGGGAATATTGTGGAAATTAATACATCATTTTATTCAGTTTTAAGAGCTCTATCCAACGGTATATTGAATTACAGTAAATTAGTTTTCAATTAAAATATTTTAAAAGAAAACCTGCGATTTTCTCGAAAAAACGCTATTTTTCGTAACTTTGGCCCTCTTGGGGAGGCTCAAGACATTAAAATTTTAAAAAACGTTTTCGACATTTTTTGACCCCCATGCCATTAGGCAACTTTTGGTTGCTATTAAATTTCGGAATTCTAATTTTCGCTTTTTTCAATCCACCCTACTGCTTAAGCGAAGGGAACAACCGGGTGTCGCTCACACTCGAGTGGCTGCAGGCGAGAGGGATAGAAAGAGGAGAGAATGACAGACTCAAGATCTCTAGACTTTACTATAATAAAATAAGGGAGTTAGTGAAACGGCCGACAAACAACTCAACCTGTAGGTCTATATCCGCGTAAATTCTCGAAATCAGTGAATGAATGATTTAAACCTGACAGATAGAAGCAGAAACAAACAAAAACGAGAGAAGGATAGGAGGATCTAATACGGAGCGAAAAAGACTTAAGAAAACGAGAAAAAAAACGACTGAATTAATTAATTAATGACCAAAGAAAGAAATTAGGAAAGAAGATAGAAAAATGAATGAATGAGTGAAATAAAGGAAGGAAGGAAGGAAGGAAGGAAGGAAGGAAGGAAGGAAGGAAGTAGACCTACATGTAGGTCAGGAAGAAAGAAACTATGGAAGAAAGGATGAATGAATGAAGGAAAGAAGAAAATTAATGAGAGGAAGAAAGAGGACACGAAATGAAACCAAACAAATGAAATTACGGACCTACTACGAATGAGGAAAAGGAGAACAAAGAAAGTTAAGCGATATTAAAGTGCGAAATAGTCAAGAATAGAATTTATTGTTCTTCAAACACGTACAAACCATAAACTACGGATTTCTTTAGCGATCAAGTGCATTCCAGTCTGTTCATTTCTACCCATATATGTATATTTATTCAGCTGCACTGTATACTTGCAAGTGTTTCGAGCTGTATTATTTGATACAATCAAACACACAAGGCTTATATAACGCTCATTTTAAATAAGTCATAATCAAAGACTACCGCTGGCAGCAAGTACGCCTATTGTAGCTCTAGAATCTTCACCGTTTGCCCACTACATAATAGACTCGATGAGAATAAAAACATAGAATCGAATAAAATAGAACATAATAGAACACAGCAGACTGCAAACGAATACACTATAGAACGCAATCGAATTAAACGAGGTTTCGTAAAGCAGATCTCGCTTAATTGACTGATCGAAATGTTTGAAAGGATCTCGTGACAGTGTGATGAAGAGGAGGAGGAGGACGAGGACGAGGAGGACGAGGACGAGGAGGACGAGGACGAGGACGACGAGGAAGAGGACGAGGAGGTGGAGGACGACGAGGACGAGGAGGAGGACGAGGAGGAGGACGAGGACGAAGGAGGACGAGGAGGACGAGGAGGAGGACAGGAGGAGGATGAGGAGGACGAGGACGACGAGGAAGAGGACGAGGAGGAGGAGGAGGAGGAGGAGGACGAGGACGAGGGACGAGGAGGACGAGGACGAGGAGGAGGAGGAGGAGAGGACGAGAGAGAGAACGGGGACGAGGACGAGGACGAGGACGAGGACGAGGAGAAGGACGAGGACGAGGACGAGGACGAGGACGAAGGACGAGGAGGACGAGAGGGAGGACGACGAGGACGACGACGAGAAGGAGGACGAGGAGACGAGGACGAGGAGGAGGACGAGGAGGACGAGGAGGACGAGGAGGAGGACGAGGAGGACGATGAGGACGAGGAGGACGAGTAGGACGAGAAGGAGGACGAGGACGAGGACAGGAGGAGGACGAGGAGGACGATGAGGAGGAAGAGGAGGACGAGGAGGACGAGGAGGACGAGGAGGAGGAGGACGAGGAGGACGAGGAGGACGAAAAGGAGGACGAGGACGAGGAGGAGGGAGGACGAGGAGGAAGAGAGGAGGACGAGGAGGACGAGGAGGACGAGGAGGGAGAGGAAGAGGAGGAGGACGAGGAGGACGAGGAGGACGAGGAGGACGATGAGGACGAGGAGGACGAGGGAGGACGATGAGGACGAGGGAGGACGAGGAGGACCAGGAGGAGGAAGAGGAGGACGATGAGGAGGAGGATTAGTAAAAGAAGAGAAAGAGAGGATGAAGAGGAAGGGAGGAGGAATAAGAGAAGGAGGAAGATGTGGTAGAAATGGAGGATGAGATGAAGAAGGAAGAGGGAAGAAAATAAAGACTTTGGAAACGAGACGAGTTTTTAATACGTGACAGGCTAATAAAAGAGAGACGAGATATTATGAACGAGAGCGCATGAACAAAAGAGGAAAGAAACCGAGTCCGTGTGTATTACAACAGATAGGGAGAAGACCTTTTCGTCTGAATCACTGACGAAGACAATACTTCTATACGATAGACAAAAATGTATAGTCACGCACTCACAGATGAGCAATGACATACACAATAGTCACAAGGACAAACATGGAAAAGACTTAAGACTAGTTAGTAAGTAAAGTAAAAGTAAGTATATCCTTTATTGAAAACCAACTGCTAACCGCATTTTGGTGTACAAAGATCATCAAATATAAAAAAAAATTAAGTATAAAGCATCCGTGTGACAAATGTTTTACGAGATAGAGAGTTTGCCTTGGATATTATTCTATTGTGGGTTCTGGGTCGTAGCGAGTATGAAACAGTTTTCACGGGAGGCAGTAGTTGATGTAATACATGTGCAGGGTTGCTGATGATGGTAGAAAAGAGGTTAGAGTCTGCTTTTCTGCAAAGTTGCTCGAAACTTTGGTAGGATTCCGGTAGATAACGAGACCGGACCAGTCGCCGTATAGTTGCCTGAAGACGAGAGCGTCCCTCTACCCCCACAAAGCCCCACCACGCCGGTGGTAAGAAAGTGTCTATATGTACACATTTCCATCTTTCCTTTCTTTCTTCGTTCATTCCTTTCTAATCCATACCCTCCTTCCTTCTTTCCTTACTTACATAGCTACGTGTGTACTTACTAGTGTTATTTCGATAAATAAATGTAGGCCTAATGTAGAAACAGCAGAGAAGTGTGCTGGTTTAACAATTTTCTAAAAGTATTAGGGTAGCTCCCTCCTTCATTCGTTCCTTACTCATTTAGCCTATTAGTGTTATTTCTATAACACTAAAAAATCAAATGTAGAAGCGTCAGGGAAGTGTGACAACAAAACCATTTAGTGGTGGAGTGGATTAGAGGCTGACGTCGTCTAAATCCGTTCCATGTTTAATGGATAGGATTCCTGTGGTCGTCGCTTATTGTGACGGGTTGCCTTTTCCAGCCAGGTTAATGGGTGGAAAGAGACGGGAGATGTATGGAAATGTGGGCAGGGAGAGTGGAACAGAGGGATGTAAGGAGGAATGAAGACGAGGAGGGAAGACAGGACAGAGGGGCATGAGTGGGAAAGCGGAGACAGCTGAAGAAAGAAGGATAAGAACTACGGACAAACGGACAAACGGAAGGATGGAATGAAGAAAGGACGGAAGAAGAGGTTGAGCCTGAAGCGAGGCCGATGGCATCGAACGGGTCATCAGTCAATGTCGACGGCGTCAGACGTGACGTCTTGTGACGCACATGTGTCCTTGGTCGTCGTCGTCTTCTTTAGAGTGTGGCCAACTGTAGAGAGAGAAGCGGAGGCATATGCCAATCATTTCCACTGAACACGAAAGGCTTCTTCTGCCGCCTTTCCATCTCTCTATCTCAACAACCGCTTCAGCCTTTGATGGTCGGAAGGACACAACCACCGATCCTCATTGAGCATGTGAGCAAGCGGACACGTCAAGAAGTCATTAAGTCAGTAAGTACGGGTAAGTCGGAAAGTGTGACATAAAAGTCTGACAAATTGTTTAAGTTGTGTACAG
The DNA here is from genome assembly GCA_020284085.1 of Aporrectodea caliginosa. Taxonomy (NCBI): domain Eukaryota; kingdom Metazoa; phylum Annelida; class Clitellata; order Crassiclitellata; family Lumbricidae; genus Aporrectodea; species Aporrectodea caliginosa. Next base: position 8,266 of record JACEVL010003738.1, read on the forward strand.
CGTTACTTTTGTCCTGTACAACAAATCGAATTTAGCGTATTAACACACACACCTACACACACACACACACACACACACACCTACACACACACACACCTACACACACACACACACACACACACACACACACACACACACACACACACACACACACACACACACACACACACACACACACACACACAAACACACCTACACACACACACACATACATACACACCCACAAGTGGGTGTTTGGTAGCATGAGCGTGTGCGTGTGCGTGAAGACACAAAAGAGCAGATATATTTATCTAAGTCGGAGGGAAAATGACAGCTGAGCCATAAGATTGCAATCACGAGCGATAGAGTCTACATCGCTTTGGCCTCACTCTTAGGTTGTAATTCTTTTCTTCTTTAAGTTCTCTGCCCTTCGGCAGGTTCCAACTTCCAATGACGCCACTCTTCTCTGTGCTGTGCTTTTTCCTTTAATTCGCTGTATCCGTCGGCCATCCATCCCAGCATCATCTGCCTCGGTCTTCCCCTCCCCTCTTTCCCTACCATTCTCCCTTCTATGATTTCTTTCAGGAGGGAGTCTCCTCTTAATACGTGCCCCACCCAGTTCTTCTGTCTTTCTCTTATTGTTGTTATTAGCGATCGTTTTTCATCAACCATTTGTAGTACTTCGTCATTCGTTATATGCTCAGTCCAGCTCACCTTCTCCATCCTTCTCCAGATCCACATCTCAAAAGCTTCTAATTTCTTAATCTCATCTTTCCTGATGGTCCAGGTCTCTGACCCATATAGTGCCACACTCCATACCAGTGTTTTGACCAGTCTTTTCTTTAGGCTTTTATTTAGCCCTCCTCTCAACAATTCTCCTCTTTTCATGAAAGCATCTTTTCCCAGTGCTATTCTTCGTTTCACGTCGCTTTGACAGCTTGCATCTGTTGTTATCATGCTTCCCAAGTAACAAAAGCTCTTGACCTGTTCCACCACTTCACCGTTGATTTTTATTTTCTCTGTTACCTCCCTCCTCTCGGCTTATCCTCATACTCTTTGTCTTTCCAATGTTTATTTTCATGTTGTATGTCTTTGAGGTCAGATTTAATTTGTCCATCATCTTCTGTAGACCTGCCTGTGTCGTCGCCAACATTGCTTGATCGTCAGCAAATCTTAAGGCTTTTATAAGTTTTCCTCCTACCTTTACTCCTTCTTCCATCTCCTCCATTGCCTCCTGTATTAGCTCCTCTATATATATGTTAAAGAGGAGTGGTGATAGAGGACATCCTTGTCTTACTCCCCTTCCAATTTCTCCTTCCTCTGAACATTCTCCATCTATTCTTATCTTTACTTGCTGGTTCATATAGAGGTTCCCTATAAGCCAATAATTAGATGTAATTAGATGCAGAAAAATATGGTCGTTACCTGGTCGTGACCAAATATATGCGTTTTGGCCTTGAGATTCCAATTAAGCCTATAGGTTGTCAAAAATAATTTCAAAATCTCGAAGAACCCTCCAATTAGATGCGCACGAGCAATGACCTTGAATACACAAGCACGCTAGGAAAGTTAATCTGATTTTAATTAACTGCCACTCAATAATTATGATATCAGCGTCCGTTTATCTATAGCATACAATGTCATGAAGGTTGTCGTCACGAAAGGCCAGAGGAAAATAGGATCCCACTGACGGTCTCTATTTGCCGTCTGAAATTTCAGCTTATATTAACTAGGTCAATGTAATTACCTCCTGTTATTATTTAGGTGAAAGCAGCAGATGAGAGGACTTTCTGTATCGGTTCTTGACATTTTGCATAAACTGAAAGAATATTCAAATAACCGTTGAATAGACACAGACAGTGCATCCTGCCTGTGTCTGTTTGAACACGCCATATTAAATCAAAGCCATGAATGAATTATTACAATGAATTACAATGAATTATTTCCTGGATTGTATAGCTCGCATTGCCATGCTGTGTAACAACGAAGTTACACTCTTCGGAAGGCAAGGCTGGCCACATTGTCATCCATCAGGCTGTTGTTTTTAATTTTCATTGTGATGAGATTGATGTCCTGTACTCACATCGGAAGTCTCCTTTTTAGCGCTCTTAGGAGCAGCCTCCGTCATGAGACAGCAAGAAATCCTACAGCCATTTGATCCATACGTAACAGGATCAAATGTCCCCATTGTGACTGGGTCACCCCTATTTATCCTTCAAAATTTAATACGGGATAAGAAATCGACTGTCGCATTTCTACGACCAGGGCGATACTGGAAATCCACGACCCAGCCTGACAGAGATTTGCCCCTTTCCCGTGCTGATGCTATTACTCAGTTTAAGACTATAATAGGCCTACTATTAGAATTACAGATTGTTTTACCCGATCACAGCGAAGCGTATAATATAATTATGCTGCGCTGCGGAAGTTCGTGCAAAATAAACAGCCTAATCACCCTGTGCAACAGAGCGTAGGAATCTACGGCCAGAAATAAATTGCTGAGACATAACTTCCTGAAACAAGATGAAGCACAGCCCGCAAGGAAATTAGGCGAGTATAGGCATTAATAACGTTTATAGAATTTTCATGGGCATTTGATAGGACGCATGTGCACCACTCTGTGAAGTAAAGTAACGCTGTTGATTGAAGCACATTTATGTTATGTTTTCCATAGTTAAGATTTCGATACATGCTTAATTAGAAAGACGACTGTTCTTCGTCGCCATCTGTACTGCCTTTAATTCGGTGACCCTATTCAAGCGGGACTCTGGTTCCTTCTGGGTCTATCGGTTGTTTCTCAATACCCATGTTAATGTTTCATGTTTGTATTTTCTTGTGTTGACGTCTTGGGATTCAATAAACGAAGAATGAATGAATGAATGAAAAAAATTCAAACGAGTGAAGATCGAGTAGGCTAGTCGGGTGAAACAAGTAGACCACGGTAACTGGTTCTCTGGTGAGACACAAGATGCCTCTATCAGTGGTGTCAGCAGAAGCCGATGATTTGAAGGGACGGGTGTATACGGGTAGTGGCTACCAGTTGACATACATTACAGATCGGCCACGTTTTTAGTGTATTACGACGATAGTTACTGTAACATATCAGTGTAGAGTGAGTGTTGTGCCAGCAAGCCGGAAAACTGTAGCATGCAAGTCTGATAATAGGCCTAATTATACTATAGTAAAACTCAGCAGCGTCTTGGGTATTATATTAGCTAAAAGTAACGATGCATGGTGTGAGAAGTGCATTATTTAGCGATTTAGCATAGGATAAAGATAGCAAGCAACTTCTTCAGCGACGAAATTTAAATCGAGCGATATAATCGTAAAACTTCGTAATCATATTATCAAAATGGCAGCAGCTTCGCAAATTCCTCTTCCTGCGCCCTTAAAAACAACGAAATTCGCCAGTGATTGGAAGCGAACGTGAAGTGCACTGGATGAATAATGTAAAAGCAGCCAGGTTGGATTGCGAGGCAAGCGATTATCAGGCGGCAATCTTCCATGCGTGTGTAGGGTTGGACGCGTACGAGATATTCACTACAATGGACTTTGAGCAAAAACAGGATAAAGAGGATTTCCGTCAAGCTTCTCGAAGCATATTTGAGAATCACTGTTGGCGAGGTCAGCGAAGTTTACGAGCGATACGTCCTACAGACCTACATGTAGGCCTACACAATTCAATTCAATTCAATTTAAATTTTAAATTTGTAGTGAATGCATTTACACCGCCGACAACAACAGCCAGATTCCTTTATTGGCGATCCGCGACGACTCGTCAAAACTTGCCAGTATGGAACGTTCGAAGAGTCAACAATCCGAGACCGGAATCAGGGGCGTAGCCAGAAAATAAATTCGGAGGGGGTTATAAGTTTTCGGGGTTCCATTTAAAATGGTCGCATTTTTTACATTTTAGTGTTTTATAACAGTAATGTATTTATTTGAGGGGGGCTTTGAACATGCGTAAACCATCCCTATATACGCCCATGACCCAATTGTTCTCGGCATGCCAGGTTTTTAAAAAAGAAATTTCCACTAGACGGATATTTTGAAAAAGGGCGTTTTCGCGCGTATTTTTAACTTGTAGGTTGACGATCACAGAACTAGTATGAACTCTGACACGATCAATGCACGACTTCACATGCCTTGAATAGAGCGGAAACTGCGCTCACAACGATCCAAGAGTGGCCGTTGAACTTTTCCTTTCTGCCAGGAATTGAAGAGAACGTGAACCCAGTTTAGCATTTACTCAAAAA
>JACEVL010003738.1:17500-20000 GCA_020284085.1 Aporrectodea caliginosa
AGACAGTAACGAATTGAGTTGCGCAACATGATGATACATTAACAGGTTCGCTGTCATCAAATTCATACTATATATACCGTAGCTTCTTAATCGTAGTGGTTAGTAGATACGGCGAGTGAGAGGACTGGCAGTTGCTACCCGCCCTCATATGCCGAGGCTACGAAAATGAAGTCGCTAAACACTTCATGGTTGCCTCCGGGTTAGCTTAAGGGACTGCTTCTTCTTCATCGTCCTCCTCCTCATGATTATCCTTCTTCTTATTATAATAGTAGAAGTATCATCATCATCATCATCATCATCATCATCATCATCATCATCATCATCATCATCATCATCATCATCATCATCATCATCATTAAATATTAACTTCCGATTAGGGCATTTTTAATATTCGTAAATATTCGCTGATGAGGTCACTGTTTTTGCTTTGCTTGCAACTAATTTGAGACTACTAATTAAGAACATGTGTGACCCAGCAACCTATAGAGCCAAAGAGGTAGGAGGACGCTCGCACAACGTTTTTGGCAACATTAGGCCTAATACAAAAAAAAATATCACGCTAAATTCGCGCTAAATCTTAATGGTGATTCATGCACATAGTGAGAGGCTGAGAGCCAAAGGAAATGATAACCCATGTGTATAATGTTACAGGCAGATAGAGGTCTCTGTGTGTCTCTGTCTCTGTCTCTGTCGCTGTCGCTCTCTCTCTCTCTCTCTCTCTCTCTCTCTCTTATGTGGTTTCCAATGATGCGGAATTAAACTCAGTGTAAAGTTAAAATTCATGTCATTCGTATTGGCGCCAAATTCGCTATTATATGCAAGGTGACATTATACATATATCTCCTTCAGACTTGAATTAGTCCCTCCCACCGCAGGGATCAGCCACTCGGATCTTCTTCTCCACTTCTTGGCCCGTTGAAGTAAATCAAGATAAATGTTATGCTGAAAACCTAATTATCCTAATTACCCACACTCCTACACTGCAATAAAAACAAAAATTTATACGTTTTTAGTTTATTCAGTTGTAAAAATAACACAAGCTGTTTGTGTTTCGTACAATGGCTTCACGCTGAGAGTAGGTGGAGAGTAAATTACATCGATGATTGAGTAATAAACTAGTTGACTAGACTAGAGGCCGGATTCTTAATAAATAATAAACAGCTGTTTTAATGTCAGCGTATACGCACAGAAATCCTGACATTTGTGTGGAACCGGATAAAAGGTTCCCAAGTGCCAGATATACAATGCTAATACAAGTCATGTCAAGGACCGGGTTAAAGGCCGTTTGTTGTCCATCCTGGCCTATAGAGAGTTTATCCCTGCGTTATTCTGAGCTGGCCTTTCCTACTGTCTAATCTGTTTTAAATTGGTCTGGAATACGATATGACTCTGCCTATTTATGTCTGATAAAATAGAATGCAGCATGCTCAATTGGCAATGTTTTGCTATTTTATGCGAAGTCAGTAGGAGATACGCCGACAGCGGCGTTGTCAACTTCTACTGCCATCAAGAAGACAGACATTGAGAAATGGTTGTCTAAAAGTGAGGCAGCTGTGGTCGATAATAAATGTGGAAAAAGCGACATATGGCAGCTCTTCGGTAGAATCACTCACAGGGAAGAACTCATCAAAGATTTTCTTGCGTGCAAGGCCTGCAAAAAAGTATATGTTTTTAAAGCAAGTGACGGCACTCAAACTCTCAGAAAGCACAGCTGCGATATCGGACAATCTGGGCCAGCAGCTAAACGAGCACGAATTGAACCCAAAATACCATCATTCAACTGGAACACTGCTGGGTTTACTAAATCCGTTGCTGCAAAAGTTACAACTGTTCCAAAGGCAACAGTAGCTGAATTAAATAAGAAAACTGTTCTAATGTCTGCTATTGACTTTCGACCACTGAGTGTGGCAAAGTGTGAAGGGTTTCAACTTTTAGCTCAGATGCTAGTAGATATTGGGGCTAAACACGGCAGTGTTGACGTCAAGACTCTATTTAATGACCCAACAACGTACTCTCGCAGTGTATTGCCTAACATGGCCAGTGAAGTCAGAGAGTCCATATCGAAGTCACTGCAGGCACAGTTTTCCTCAATGCCATCCTTCGTCAGTCCAGCATGTTTTGTCGGTGATCACTGGACGGACAAGTACCGTCCAATTGAGTTCACGTCTATTGCCGTGTCCTTTGTTGACCAGGAATTTGTCCTTCGCAGCTACGACTTGTGCGTCAGTGAGTACGATGGTGCTACGAAGCATGCTGTCAACATAAAAAGCGACGTCATGCGCAAGCTGGAAACGTACGTCGGTAGATCGGTAATACAGAAAACTGAAGGAAAGTTCGTATTTGTGTCAGACAGTGACGCAAAACTTGTAGCTGCATTGAGGGATGACTTTGACAGACAGTCGTGTGCTGTACACGACTTGAGCTTATGTGTCAAAGCAGCGCTTAAATCTGCGGAGTCGAATGCAGTCGGTGTCCTGATTGAAGACAGCAAAATTCTCGT
>JACEVL010003739.1:0-13434 GCA_020284085.1 Aporrectodea caliginosa
GCGAATCAAATAGGCTACTTATACTGGAAATGACGAAAATTATTTGTAAAAATCAAAATTTCAAAGACGTTGTGCGAGTCCTAGATATTGTTCGATCTCGATAAATTTTGGGTAACATTACTTTTAAACCAATTGGCACGGAATGCCGGGTTGGCGAAAATAAACACGTGACGTTGAAAATTTTCCATTAGAGATGCGACCACCCTATTATACACGAGTCTAATAAAATGAGAGGCTTGTGACAATTTTCTTCTGGAAAAAAAAGAAAAAGACGGGAAAGCAAAAAAAAGAGGAAAACTCTCGTTACCACCCCCTCGAAAAGTTTTGTTGGAAAACTCTCGTTACTACCCCCTCGAAAATTGCCCGGTTGGTCAACTTTTAAAATATGTGGGATACCCCGAGAACCCTTGATTCCCCCGACAGCAAGGGGAGTAGATTAAACACTGCGCACGACCCCTAGTTACGCCACTGCCCAGACCTCCCAATTCGTCCCTCATGTGCAGTTAATAAAATTCCTTAGAATAAGCCCTGCAGGCCACACAGGTGGATCAGCTGATTTTTTGAATCAACGGACTTATGTAGGCCTACTGGGTTTTGCGTGGACCAGATGACATCAGCTTACGATGATTTAATCTATAGTGTTGGTCTGTGATCGAAATTTCAGAAGTGCCACGAAATTTGCAGAGTCTTCACTATGTCGGCGAAGGGAAATGTTTTACTGACTGTACAGTAATAAAGTCTGCACACTAGAAATTCAACGAATAATAGTAATCTACTGTAGAATGTCAAAAAGTAATCTAAACGGTTAAAAAATTTTGAGAGCTGCTAAAATCTTTACGCAGTTGCGTAATTGCGTAATGCTAGTTACGCGCCTGGTCCAGGGTCACCCCCAAGTGTTTTGACAGATACAGTATGCAAGTCAAAGAAGACGAACTGAATTGGTAGCGAATTCCAAAACTTCGGACCCGAGACCGAAATCTGTGTCTGTTTCCCTGTGACTGTCTGTTTCCGTGTGTCTGTCCGTCGCTCTGCCTCTGTCACTCTCTAAAGCTGCTGCTATTGATTGATCGTTCTGCTCTTATTGGTATTCAGTCCATAAGCCTATAGAAAAATAGAGTACTCAACTGAATTAGCCTCGTAGCGATATTTACACTGTCCACTCAGTAATTTGCAGGTCAAAACTGAGTGGACAATGCATACATCTCTACGTCACGTTCGCTTGGCAGGTAGCTAGTGAACTGCACCCATATCTTCCATAAAATTTAATGCTATAGGCCTATCCCGAAAATCAAAAACTGCATTACACACGTATTCAATTAACATCAAGAGAAATAATAAAGAAAATAATAAAGTCAAGGAATTTTTATCATTCAATTGTGAAAATAATAAAGCGATGAAAATAAATATTAAATTCTCAATTAAATTAATTAATTCAAGGGAACTACACAGAGGTGCTCCCGACTCTAACACGGCAAAATCGCTTACATAATGTGTCAGAGAAAGACCTATAGGGGGCAGACGCAGGTCAAGAGGAGGCCATTCCATACCACCGGGCCTACCACCGAAAAGGCGCGGCTTTGCACGGTCTGCGTGGCATAGCGCAGGGAGCAACTTCTGCGAGCACCTGACACAGACCGAGAAAGGTCAAGCAGGTAAGACGGAGTAAGGCCTAGCAGTGAAAAAGAGTAAGACATGATCGCCATTAACATCATAACTTTTATTTCTGGGTTTTTTGGCCACCATTGATAAACTCGACTGTAAGAAAACTCAAGAAGGTAAGCAATCAAATCTTATAGATCAATATCAAAGAACGTCTAAAAGGTGTCTAACGGAGCTGAGCCCTTTTCAGTTTTCAATTTTAAACTACTTTTCGTGACATTCGCGTCGACTGTAACTTATTTAAAACAATCCGAGAATGTAAAAAGAAAAAAATGAGAATATATTGTAGCAGAAAGGTGATTTAAACAAACTAACGCAAAAGCGCTTTTCTGCTAGTCATTGATGTTAAAGTCAAAACTCAAAGTTCGTCAAAAAACAAGCAGCGTTCAGGTAATTAGTAGATTTATGAGGGATTTTGATATGGTGTTGTCAGTTGACAAAGGTCAAGTAGATCAGTTGGAGCGAGGTCTAGCTGGCATCGCCCACCAAGGAGGCAACCCTGTATACGCTGACGGACAGGGAGCCAGAGCAGGACCTCCAGCATGTAATTTGACAAGTGGCTGAATTTGTATATTTTGGCCGATAAGGTGCGCTGCAGAACGCAGCATACGGTCAAGGCAGGCCAGCCGTCCAGATGGTAACCCAGAATATAGAGATAGGCAATAGTCGAGGCGAGCTGTGACGAAAGCATGCACAAGTGTAGTTGCAGCGCCAGTTGAGGGAGAGCGAGCGACAGTACGAAGCTGATACAAGCAGTCGCTACTGAAGCAGTCGCTACTGAGGCGATGGAGGTGAGGTGCAAAAGTAAGTTCCTGATCCAATAGAATACCGATGTCTCGGACAGAGGTGGAGAAAGTGTAGCTAGGAAATTCCGTAGAGAGGTCAATCAGGTTAAGCTTAGCCAGCTGCTGCCGGGAGTCCAGTCACATGAATATGGTCTTTGCAGCGTTTAGGCAGAGACGGCTGTCTAACAGACCTGAACAGGAGCGTCTTAACATAGCCGGAGAGAGTATTATGAGCAGAGTTTAAAGGAACAGCTAGAATGTCAACGGGAAAATTGTTCAGAAGGGATTGGCCGACGCATGAGAGTGAACGGTGCAGGCGTATTGTCATTTTACGGCTCTCATTGTTAAGAAAGGGCGTTGGACGTCTTTACGAAGGACTTTCTTCTTTCTATTCCTTTCTTACGGTAAATGCACACGCATAGAAGCCATATTTACATGATCTGATCTCATGATAGCTGTGTGGGTATACGGTCTAAAACAGCCTCTACCCTTAGGCGCTCTGAGAAGACCCGCTTGACATGGACTATTCAGGAGTTGACTGTTCATGGTTGTCGTTGTAAAGAAGGACGTTGAACGTCTTGATGAACGACTTTCTTTCCATTCCTTTCTGATGGGAAATGCACACACCCTTTACAACGCTAGTGAATCTGCTATTTGTGCTATTTACAAACACGAGGCATACGGTAGACTCTCATTGTATTTGTTGACAGATTTATTCCTGAAGATGGCCATAGTCGCAAACTTTGTAATACGGCCTGTGCTATATAGGCCTAGGAAGAGCAATATGTTCGTCTACTAGTATAACAGTACAAAGCTGTATTTGTCTTCATGCATGGCTGTCTTCGCCGATATAAATTTTCTTACCAGACTGATGTCAGTTGGGCTGTAGCCTACGTTGCCCAAGTTGCTCTTCATGTACGTACGTGTATTGATGTAAATTCTAAGCTGAGACCAGTCTTAATTTATATTTCGAATAATTAGACAATAAAGTTTTTGCTTTGGGGAGTGCTATGGACATTTAATTCTGGAAACTGCCTCTGATTCAAAAGTTATGTTTTTCCGCTAAGGTTGACGATAATATACCTGGCATTACAGTAGCCTATAAGGCGATGCCGGTGGTATAAATTGATACAAAGCGTCTACACAAAAGACTGTGCAAGAAACGCCAGCCTACAGTACACAATACGTCAATCAAAAATCTCTTTTGAACGCAGGCCTGGTAGCTATTCAGTGTTATAAGAAGTGGGACGTTTAGTATTCAGATAGCGTTTAAGGCCTGTAGCAACTCAGAGTAACGCCCAACTTCATCAACAGGTATTTCTGGTTTTAAGTTTGCGGTCCTTGATTACGATTTCTCCTTAAATTGTAACTTAAGTCGATACTTACAGATGCAGGTTTGTCTGTATTCGAATGTTTTGAATCCGACCCAAAAAGAACCTAGTTAAATATTAATTTTATCATAAAACATTTCTTTATAACCGGTTTATTATAAGAAACAGGTCTCGCGTATACATGGGCGTATTTAGGGGGTGGTTTTACGGGTTCAAACCCCCCCGAAATAAGTGAAAAATTTTTTGCATGCTTTTACATGCAAAATCTAAAAAAAACGGGACTTTTGCGACCATTTCTAATGTAACTCCCCAGAAATCTTAATCCCCGAAATTTTTTCTGGCTACGCCCCTGCGCGTATATGAAATCAGCATTGTTTTATCAAGCGTTATGAGAATTCTTCTTGGCTTAAAAGAAGAGTAGCGAAATATCTGTCATAAACATTCTTTCGGACAGTGTGCTTTTCGGAAAACAGGTATAAATTTTATTAGGATAGTCAAGTGATACTCTATGGAAAAGGGTTCCACGACAACTCGTCTACAGACTTTTCGTCTACGACACTTCGTCTACAGACACTTCGTCTACAGATATTTCGTCTACAACTGTATCTGTATCCATTAAGGCTAATCAACAGAGGCCGCTTTCCTATAGTTTCGCTAAAACGTGCTAAATATTCTCAGGAATCCAGCTTCTAATTACTGAAAAGATTATTTTCATCAATCCAGCTTCAATTGAACGGATACTTAGTTTTATCCATGCATCCAGCTTGGTATCCAGCTCTATTTAGATCTACGGGGAAAATTATTTCGATCAATCCAGCTTCTATTTCAACACAGGATTGTTTCATCAATCCCACTTCCATTTAGGGAAACAGTTTTTCATCAATCCAGCTTCCATTTTAAAGTGACAATATGAAATAACTTTGTAGACGAAATGTCGGTAGACGAAATGTCTGTAGACGAAGTGTCGTGACACCATGGAAAAGGGGCAGCATAAAATGATCCAGAACTGAAGTACATGTTATTTCAATTTACAGATCAATTGGGCAACAGTTGACGTGTATCATGTATTTTCCTCTGATCATCGTGAGTATTTTCTACGTTGGAGTAACAGAATCCCTAAGTTGCCTTAAATGTGTTCAAAGCAACAATGATACGCTGTCCGGGCAAACCAGTAACTGTAAGGATGTCTCAAATCCAACGGCAGATACAACGTGTACTGGAAACTTTTGCTTAGTCACAACTCTACACTACAGTGGCTCCGGAGGTAAGTCTGTAACCCAATATTTAAAATGTAGGCTCAGTAGATGTTAACTAACTCGAGACTTTTCTTCAAATTCTTAATATTTTATTTGAACATTTATGAACACCTTACAATTATACGTATCTAACATTTGTCCTGAACATTCCTGAACATTTTCATGACATTCCCGCACTTTCTCTAACGACCATGAACATTTCGATGAACATTTCTAAACATTTGATCAAACAATTTTAAGCATTTTTTCTTAACTTCATTAGCATTTTCCTTTAACATTTCAAAACATTTTCACAGAACATCCCTGAGCATTTTCTTTGAACATTCATGAACATTATAATCGAATATTCTCGCACATCTTTCCTCAACCATTTTAGTAACGTCGTAGGTTACAGGACAGATTATATCGGATGATATAAAAACACAACACTAGCAATTAACAAATCAAAAATAAGGCATATATATAGCTTATCTCGTTTCACTTTATATACGGTTTGTAGATGATTTATTTCAATCTATGTGTGTTATCACTAAGCATAGAATAGTGCTACATTTTATACTCTGATTGCCACCAAAATTTAGTCTGTGTTAACAGGCGACCCTATTTAAGCAGGAGGTTGGTCCTTTCTGGGTCTGCTTTTTGAATCTCAGTTACTTATAAATTATCTTTAAATTTCACGTGTTATATTTGGGGTTAAAAAATAGTTGTTGCTGCTGCTGATGATGACGACGGCGAAGGTGATGATGACGACACCAATAATGATGAGCAGGAGGAGGATAATGATGGTGATGGTGATAATGACGATGATGAAATTAATCGGTAATCCAACGATTGCGAGTCCGAGCCTGATAAGCGGACTCGGTGTAACAAAGCTGGAAAGTTGTTCGCACACATTTCACTCTGATTCAGCTCACCTAAAAGGTGAATTAAGTCAAAATAAATGTCAAAAAAATGACGTAAACACTGCTGGTTGAGCATATCTTTCTCTTCTCTTCTTGTAGTAGCACCGATGCGTATAGACTGGAGACAGTGCACCAATTCGGCATCTCTTCCAACGGAATGTAATGAGGGAAGCACCGTCTTCGGACCGCCTCTCTTTCGAGATCTAAATCTGTGTTGCTTCAAGTACTTTTACGATCAAACGTCTCACTTCAGCAATGTCACATACTGTTTCTGCAGGAGCGACAATTGCAATGACCTGAAATACCGAACAAACGTCTTTTCTCCTCCTTCAAATTCGACCGCTTCAAATCCTACCGTGGCTCCTGCCTCAAGTTCTACGCGTGCGTCAGGTAACAACGATCAAAACTTTTTATCAGGAAGTTTGCTCGGCGCTTACCTGATACCGATCGTAACAACCGCCGTCGTTTCTGTGGCGATGATTCTAACCGCTGTCTGCTTGTGGAAGATGTCCGATGATGACCGCAGCAGTTCAAAACCGAATTCGGAGTTTTGAGGCTAATTTCCTGACAGTAAAATTTCAATAAGTTCAAATAATTGTAAGGCGTTCATTATGATAAATTCTGCATAGAAAAAGTACAAAAAATTATAGTTGAAACCACATTGAAGCAATTGAAGAACATTGGTAGAACAACTATAATGGACAGGACATATATTGCTAACAAGTAGGCTACTTTGATAATTTAGTTTTTATAGAGTGGGCGCAATCCAACTATGTGTAGGAATTTAGAATACGTCTTCAATCTTCATCACAGGCGCTTCGAATCATTATGTAGCTTATAATCAACTGTTAGTAAATAAAAGAACGCTTCTTAGCAAGATGGCCTCTGTTTGGCTTTAATATATTATTTTCATGCGCCACTATATAATGAGCAAGCGTCTATCGATGGTGCTGATCAATTGTGAGTGAAGGACTTGCTCAAAGTCCCTTCACTGCAGTAACTACGAGGATCGAATCAGTACTTTCCGCTTTATAAGGCGAACGCTCTAACCAATAGGCAACCGTGTGACCGTGTCCCACCGTTAGTTCGTCATGCGCATTTTCTTTATTGTCACATTTTATTTATTGTCACATTTTATTTATTGTCACATTTTATTTATTGTCACATTTTATTTATTGTCACTAAGATATATACTGCGACTACGTCTTAATCGTAATCGTAATCTCCAAGCTTCTAAAGCGCCACTCGAAAGCCAAGCGCAGGGCACCAGCTTATTCACGAGCGCTGCGTCATGACAGAACAGTTGTCCAATTATACTAAGTGAAGGCTAGTTGTCTGACAAATATGCAGTAACCATTAGTGTCGCTAATTGAACTAGATTGGCTTTGCTTGTTGATGAGAAAGTACATCCTGTATCATTCACCACTTGTGTCTGGTTGAACTGCCCTGCTTGTAGGTTTCTGCCCTCCTTGTAGATTTTCCGTTTGAATGACAGTTTTAACTGCATTTGGTTTCGGTTGAGTCGTTACGGAGTTCGTGACTGGCGTAGTCTCAGTGGGCGATTATGCGCTGCTTCCTAGTTGAGTGACTGCTTTCGTCGTGTTTACTGGTTCGCTGAATACTGCTGAATATCGTTGTTAGCTAATTTTGAATTGAGCGACTGAATCCGTTGTGTGTCTACTTGAGTTACTCCCGGTTGAGTGATCGCTTTCCCTATGCTACCTGGTTGCATTATCACTGCTGTGTTTTCCTGTTGATTTGGTACAATATCCGCTGTGTTGCTCCGGTGGATTAATACAGGCCATATATTTGCTTATAGTGAATGAAAATATAGGCCTATCAATTTGTCTGCTTAATAGGCCTTGTACTGAAAGTGTGAAATTCACAAGTAGAAAAAAAGAATATTCTAGTAGAAGCATTGACGTTGTTTCATTGACCCTGCTGTCCACGCCAGCATTTCCATGGGCATAGATGGAACCCGTATGGGATGTATACGGGTCCCAATTGACAGGTGGGTCCTTTATGGGCTCCATATTGGCATGCTGACAGAGGTAGAACTGAGATTCCTCTCTAAGCGCTGCTTCTGAAGGGTGCTTGAAGCTAAACAGTTGTTGTATAGAATTACTAGACAGCAGACTTCAAAACAGTGAGATGTCTCTCATTCGGACGACCAAGGCTTTTGACAACGCGCAGTGATTATTACTCCATCAGTTCAGACTATAAGTGTCCACCTTCTATTCTGTATTATACAAGGCCTGTTACACTTTGATTGGCTTTCTCAAAGAGAGGCATTGAAGCATAGGACTCTGCGTTCGTGTGAAGAACTCAACCACTTATGTGAGTGTTATTCACAATCTTGTTATAAAAATTGTAAAATAAGGCTTTTAACTGAACACTTTGAACGTAGACTGCATGCCATTGCATGGGAAACGGAGAGAAAGCAGCAATACAGTTGCAATAAGTCATTTTCTGTATTCAAAAGATCTTGTTCTCCCCCCGAAGAACAGTTGAAAGGTTAGCAGTCCAACAACTTTGCCGTCATGGCTACGCAGCTCAACAAGCCACAGTGTTGCTTGATAGGCCTATATCCAGTTTGCTACAGTCAAAAACGTCACGCTCATTGAGCCTGTGGCGTCACCAGGGGAGTGCGGGGGGGTGCGGACCGCACCGGGTGACTCTCTCGTTGGGGGTGACACAAAAATGACAAAATGACTGTCTAAAAATTATTTCTGACGAACTGTGTGTCTGTGGCTTTATGTGAGAGAAGCTTTTCAAAGCTCAAACAGATAAAGAACTATTGACGATCTACCATGGAACAGTCAAGGCTTTCTGGTCTTAAGATATTATCAGTTGAAAGTGAGTTGGTGAAAGGCATTGATTTCGATGAAGTGATTCACAAGTTCGCAGTTTTGAAAGCCAGGAAAGGAAAGTTCTGATTTAGTCGAGATGTTCACTAAGTGCTGAAATGCTTGCATATTTGTTCCTGTGTTTTTTTAAATTTCAGTTATGAGTAGCCTATATTTCTATAAATTTTTATTTTTACTTGCCAACTTGATTTTAATTGATATTATTACTATATTACAGTGATTTAAGAAATAATCAGCTAAACTTTCCAATTATTATTCCTCAATATATAACATTTGCCAATTGACATTAATGTAGTTTTTGTATAATTTTCTGTATTCTTTTAACATTATTTTATAAGAAGACTTACATAAGCTGCAGGGACCTTCATTGCCCTCCATAATTCAGTAGTATTTGCTATTTAATTTTTAATGATGTAACTGCTGATCTGATGGTAAAATTAAGAAATAAAATTAAAAATATGCATGTCAATCTAATTCTGCTAGCTGTTTATGCCACTACTTTTTCCATTACATTTTAATGTTACTCGTAAATTGTAATTTCCTAATATAACAGAATCTCTGATATAATACAGGAATTACGATTTGCGAGTAACATTAGTACCGAAAACATTACTAAGGATTCTATTTTCTCTGGTAAGGGAGGTGTCCATGGGGTGACACCATGAGTTACCGCACCGGGTGAAACCAACCCTAGTGACGCCATTGCATTGAGCCCATAATGGACCTGACCTTTGCCACTGCTAGCCAGCGAAGGGCCCAAGTTGGAGCCATAAAGCGTGGCTCTTCAGGCAGGATCACTACATCGAATGGTAGAAGTTGTTAGCAATCGATGCGTAAACATATACATTAAAGACATTATTCCAGTTTAGGCCTAAATGCCTGATCTCTTCGACTTCATTTTCGATACATTGAGGCATTGCAATGCAATACAACTGATATTTGATAACACCATCCTTGTTAAATTCATCGGAGCACAAACTGGGGCGCCTCGGAGTAGATCATCTTTAAAGTCTATGTAAATTTGCGATTGAATTAAAATCGCAAAAGTTTTCTCGTCAGCCTAAATAATGTTTTGAATGGTTCTTCTGAAAGAACGACTGATTTGATTTGTTTGTGTATTAAATTACACTCGCTTCGTTGAGCATAGTGATCTCGCGCAAATGCGTAGAGACCGAGCAATATGATCAATATGATCGCTAACCTGTTGCATAGCCCCGTACGTAGTTCAGTCTGTCTAAAAATTTCTATAGCGCCGTTGTTTTAATGCCAAAGACATCTGTTGATGGTCGTTTCCAATGAAAGCCCATAAAAAATAATGCATAAATTCAGTAAGCCGGGTTGTAATCCGATAGATATTAAGAAAACCAGAAGCCATGCTGCGGTGGATAAAGTAGGAAATTGGGACTCCTTCGAAAATATATTGTTATACGGTTTGTCTGTCCCGTTAGGTCGACTGGATCGGAGCAATATCAGGGCTCTTGCTTTAATGAGACGCCTTGGTACATTGGTAGGGTAGCTGATCGCATCGGATGATTCAATGAGAAAGACGAGCATTCCAACAGACCACAGACTAAGCAGCTCACGACTTCTTTCTGCTGAAACAAAGCCAATATTCTCGTAGTTACAACGTGGCAAAATATATTTTTACACAGTTCTGATTTCAGGGTAAATATTTATCGCAGTTATTCGATAATATCGTGGACTCGGTTCGTTCTTCCGTGTCATTCAGATCTAAGTCAAGACTCATCCTAAGCCTAAGTAAGACTCATCCGTTTCAACTTGTTTAGCCGCCTGGATTCTAACTGGACTTCTTCAACAGAATTAAATTTTCACTCCTTCAGTCGCAACGCATATAAACCATAACATCCAGCCAACAAGGAGAATAAAAGAATCGAAATTGATCTAACTCAATGCGAAATTGTTCTATGAAGAAGGAGACACAGGCTATGGTGGATAAACAATTTCTTAAGAAATCAAAATACAGAAACCAAATGACGCAGATGCAGGAAACACCTTCCAAAATCATTTCCCTGCAATAGACAGAGCTCGTTTATTGAGAACAATTTTATTTTAGGTATGGCCAGAAAGAGGCATGACCTTCTTGAATAGCGACAACACTGAGGAGTAAGAACTCATTTTAAATACTGTGGGTAGCTGCAGTTTAGTGTTTTTAATCCATAGGCCCAAATTACAAAGAGAAGCTTTGCTAAACAAGAAAACAATGTAGTGATTTAATGTAAGAGTTAACAGCATGTATTTTTGGAGAATTAGTTATACGTGCAATGCACGTGGTTCACAAAAACAAAGTTCAAGCTAGAAACCAGGGCACCCTCTCAGTTTGTTAGACCTGTCAATAGTATTATTGAGATAAAATTTCAGCATCTTATTCCAACTGGAAGATGGTGCTCAATGACATAGAAATATTACCATATAGTAGCATTAGCGGTAAATCTTGATGTCATATAACTTGGTCAACAACTGAACATTTGTTATAGGAATGAGCTTCAAATAGTTTCTGTTGTGTTATACTTACTTACTTACTTACTAACTGGTATTTTGAACAAAGTGTAAAGTTCTTGTTGAAGGTCATGGTGTCTACTTTCTGTGTTTTTGGCAGACATGTTTTCAGAAGTGAATTTTCAAATTTACCATTTGCCAATGAAATTTAAGAGCTCATATTTAACACTTTAACTTTTCGGTGTGCCGAAATTAGCCTGTGGGACAGGATACAATGAATCCATGGCCCATTCATCCTTAATCTTCTGGAGTTGTGGAATCCATGGCCATTCATCCATAATCTTCTGGAGTTGTGGAAACTCACTGACAAGGTTCAAACCTTGAGCTTTGATATCTGTCAACACTGAGCTCTTCAACGGAGTCTGCGTTCTGCTGGAAGACAAGATAGGTCGAGAGCTCCTGTGGTTGGCCTGCGATGATTTTAGCCAAAGTGCTTGTGCTGCGGTCCATCTAATTCACCACATATTCCAATCTTCCAGACATATAAAGCTGCATGAGAAAGTGTGATACAGGACTGAATGTCATATCCGGCACTGAACCATATCATGAAACAGCATTCAGTTTTCTCAAGAAGTTTACTGAAAGAAAATCAGATTCAGAGATCAGAGATGACTACCAAGAACACACTGAGCTGAAAATGGTTGTCTTGTAAGTTAGCCTTCAATAATTCTGGAGAGCCATGGGCCAATTCACCATGACAGTTGGATGGCCAAGTTACTGCATGCCATCAAAATCTACCTTTTTCGCGATCAACGTGGTGTATTCAATCTAACGTAGAAGATAGAAACTCAGATTCATCGATTTGTGCAGCTTCGTTGCCCTTCTTTACACAAAAGCATGGACAAAAGTCTCACTTGCTGCTGACGCTCCAGGACAAGATCCGTCACTTTAGATTAATCTAGGAAAATATGAGTCAGTTGACCCCGAGATCAGTGTTGCTGCCAGGAAGGCCCTAGAAACCACTAGTGATACATTTCAGATGAGGCTGTAGGTCTGGCACTGTTCTCAAACCAACTTCCAGTAACAGATAAGGTGAATATTGTTCACATAGTAACTGCAAAGCCTGGTGAAAGGAAGGTGAGAGGTGATGCTGCCGTACTGAAGGAGGGGGCTTGCCTGAGTGATTTTGCAACCCGGTGAAAACTGACACTACTGTCACACCTGAAGATTAGTGATTACTTTATTACACTTCCACAAGAGAAATGGATCAAGAATGAGGATTACAAACAAGGTAGAGAGAATTCAGCAGTAACTGTTGTGAACGACACGGCTCAGAGGTGTGTGAAGTTGTTCGAGAAATTCAACCGACTCATCACCAATAATGAAGAAGAAACCAGTGTCTTCTCCAAGTGGTCGTGGCAAATAGGAATGCTATATACCTCACAACAGCAAAGAAGGCTGTTGACGCAGTGCGTGCAGTTTCTAGACTCTAAGACTTTAGCGGGTGTTGAAGTCATAAAACCGGAACAATCGACATTCATGGTCTGAACGATGTTTTTTCAATTTTTGGATATATCCAATTCTTCAAACCTACTGAAATTTTACAGTTCAACCTGACTAACTGTTCTATCATCACATGTGTTGTCAAATTACAGTAAAATTTGATTTATCGTGAGATAAAACACATTCGTAAGGGAATGTATGCTCGACACATTCATTTCCACAATTAGTGTCTTTTTATCGGTATCAGGCAAAGTAACACAGTCCGTGAGCACCGTCTTCCCGATGGAATTGAAAACTGAAATTTTGTCTAAATAATATTATTGATAGGTCTAACAAACTGAGAGGGTGCCCTGGTTTCTAGCTGGCACTTTATTTTTGACCATGCATCTGTGAACCACCCTAACGTGCATACTGTACATGCCTGCATACATGCACATACGCAAACATTCAACGTACATACATTCTTGGATACACGCATTTACATACATGCCTGCATACATGCATAACTACATACATACTTACGTACACTCAAAATCGCATACGGTCATGAACACGTACTAATGTTGCCCAACATTGCATATAAGACACAAACAGTTCTGAGGTTCGTTCGAATATTGCTTTGAAAACAGCAAACTCAGTCTATAAGAAGACACGTTCATAATTAGATTAATTAT
>JACEVL010003740.1:0-11460 GCA_020284085.1 Aporrectodea caliginosa
ATCTCTAGATATATAGGTATGTAGGTTGTGTACGTGTGGATATATGTAGATAGATATATATATATATATATATATATCGAAGTCTTTTGCGATCTCCGGATTTGTTGGGCATATTTCTCGATTTTATAAAGCTTCTTGTCGCGATGTGAATTTTTCCTCAGCTCTTCAAAGATAACTTCCAGATGGAACAGAGATAAAAAGCCAAAAGAATTCACATCTTAGCTTTTGCCGAGATTTTTAAGAGTTATCGGGATTCATCAGACTCTTTATAAATCTCGGACAAAGTCTCCTCCTCTGATAATGTACTCGAGAACAGAGGCACGCATCCATACAGACGTACAGTCGGCGATATCTAGACCGACATCATCGAAATAAATAATGAAATGAATTAATGAATAAACGAAATCTTTAATGAAGGCGTTCGGAATTAATGCTTTCTGTTAAAGAAAACAGAACGACAAAGATCACATAGGAAAATGAATCAGCCTCTGCATGGTCAAACCGCGATTTCGATTTTTTTGGGCGTTGTGGAAATTTTGAGATTTAGAGCACGATTACGAAAGACTAACAGACAGACAGACAGGCATATAGGCAGACAAGCAGAAGGATAGACAGTTAAACAGACAAACAGACAGACACAGACAGATAGACAGACAAACAGACAGACAGACAAACAGACAGACAAACAGATAGACAGCCAAGCGGACAGGTAGAAAGACAGGCAAGCGGAAAGACTTACTGCAATGTAATTTATTCGAAAATAAATGAAATAGTTATCGTAATGACTAAATAAATAAATACTAACACTGGTCTTATAAAATAAGTAGGCCTATATAACCCCATTTTCCACCTACGATGGCCCACCCACATGCTTCGTTCATCTAATCTTTCCCTCCCAATCCTCCTCCTGCTCCTGCTCCTGCTCCTCCTCCTCCTCCTCCTCCTCCTCCTCCTCCTCCGTCTTTTCCTCTGATCATCCGTTTCCTTCCTTTCCACTTCCCGCCTCACCCATAGGACTCCCATCATGCACGGCTCCAACCAATAAGCGATTGTAGTATCGCTTAACTTTATGGCGCTACAAAGTCGACGCCGCCAACGCCGTATCCCTCCGCCTCGTCCGACCGCGTTACACACCCGTGCGGCGAGATTCGTGCGCCGCCGTCTCAAGAAGATCGCAGAGGAGGAGCGACCTCTGACGACGACACCGGAAATGCGATTTACGTCCGAACGGTCGAGGCTATGTGCCTTCGACGGTCATTTCGAATATTGCCTTTTGCACAAATCCGATTGCCTCTACGACTGCCTGGGTGGTCAGACATACGCCCCCTCCCCCACCCCTGCCCCACCGCCCACAGTCACCCACCACCCGTCTACAGTCACCCACCAATTACCCGCCATCATACACCAAAGACTGACACCCGCCACTTTGCGATCCACAATCACCCACCATCCACCGATCCAGCCATGCACCGCCGTCAGCGGAGAGACATTGGATTAACAGGCCATTTATTTATTGAACAGAGTTCGTACCAAATGGCCTCATAATCCAGTGGCCTTCGAACATTGTTCGTACCATAATCCAGTGGCCTTTGATCAACGTTCGTACCAAATGACCTCACAATCCAAAGTCTCCAACGTTCAAATGACAAAGGATTTTCAGGCATTTTGAAGGAACTTTTGTTGAAAGGTCAGCTTAAAATAAGACCAGAAAACTACAAGGCCAGTTGTGAGACTGTTCCCGAAAGCCGCGGGACAAGAAATCGAAAGTTATGTGGCCACTTGGCCTCTGCAGCTACTTTTAAACTACCACGAGGCCAATATCCACCCGGGATAAGAGGACGAATTCCAGAGGCAAAACCTAGGCCCCGCCCCATGCCATCTCAAATGGGGATATCCCGACCACACCCTCCCCCATCTACGCCCTCTGAGCTTCTTTCTTTTCCTCCATAAGAATCGAATCCTCTTCTTCTGAAAATAGGATTACACGTCGTTCCCTCGTCCACTGGTCATTATGTCCACTCTTGTTGTGGTCAGTTCCGATCGATATATGTCCAGAGCGGACGGACAATCGCCTCAATGGCAATGAATGACCATCGACCAGAGTGGACAGCGACCGGTCAGTCGGTCGGTCGGTCGGTTGGTCAGACGGATCGTCGACAGTCGGCTCCTGACCTTCGACCTCTTCAACTCTGACCTTTGTATATCGATGACGCTGGGTCGCCTGATGGCGGCTGAAGTGAAAGGCGAACAAGCGATCGGAAGATGGGGAGGGGTTTGGGGAAAGAGAGGGGTACGGTCACGACCCCTTCTCTTCGGTCCACCTCCTCCCACCTCCACCCGATAGCGTGGTCACACTTCCGGATACGGTGGGAGCCAGTACAGGCCACTCCCTTCCTTGACGTGCCAGCCTTAAAGGGTTGACGCCTTCCTTCTCTCTGAGGGATTGTGACTTTAGTTTTTTTATAGCTCTCCTATCGTTCTTAAGGTTTTTTTTATTTTGCAATGTATCATTATGGAACATTGAGGGTCATTTTGTAAATGAATTGTTATAGGACATTGAGGGTCATTTTGTAAATATATTGTTATAGAACACTGAGGGTCATATTGTAAATGTATTGTTATAGAACATTGAGGGTCATATTGTAAATGCATTGTTATAGAACATTGAGGGTAATTTTGTAAATGTATTGTTATAGAACATTGAGGGTCATTTTGTAAATGTATTGTTATAGAACATTGAGGGTCATATTGTAAATGTATTGTTATAGAACATTGAGGGTCATATTGTAAATGTATTGTTATAGAACATTGAGGGTCATATTGTAAATGTATTGTTATAGAACATTGAGGGTCATATTGTAAATGTATTGTTATAGAACATTGAGGGTCATATTGTAAATGCATTGTTATAGAACATTGAGGGTAATTTTGTAAATGTATTGTTATAGAACATTGAGGTCATATTGTAAATGTATTGTTATAGAACATTGAGGGTCATATTGTAAATGTATTGTTATAGAACATTGAGGGTCATATTGTAAATGCATTGTTATAGAACATTGAGGGTAATTTTGTAAATGTATTGTTATTGAACATTGAATTTTGTAAATGTACTGTTAAAGAACACTGAGGGTAATTTTGTAAATGTATTGTTATAGAACACTGAGGGTAATTTTGTAATGTGTTTGTCACCAACTCTTTTCTTTCTTAGTTGTGACCTACCTCAAGAACTTTCCTTATCTCTACATATAAATTGCTCAACGTCTTCTAACTGTTTAAGAATTAAATTGACACAGTTCTTTGAATGTTTCTCCTTTCTTCAAACACAGTTATTTCAAACGTACACTTAATATCAAAGTTCTTATCAATTACCACTCAACGGTAACTTCTAACATACAGCTCTCTACTGCATTAAACCAACTACTACACTGTATTGTTCAAATTCACTGTCATCAGCAGTTTCTAAGTTTGGCGCGCTAACTGCACGTGTAGAGAATCTATCGTCAGCCAAAGTTTAGGCTACTTTAGGCCAAGCGCCCACGAGCCGACAGCGCAACTAAGGCCTAAGACTAAAACGCTTAACAATCGATACACATTATATATATATATATATCAACCTAAGGAACACCTGTGCTCATTATATATGCAAAACATTAGTTCACATTACCTCCTTCCCTTTCTTTGGATTGAGCAAATTAAACTTAAAAATTTGCGAAATCATCAGGTACTAAATTATGCAATAAACTTAATACTATATAATACAGTAAAATAAACAATCTTATAATCTAGATAAACAATCTGCTACAACATTTAATCGTCCTTTCTTATAATTAACTTCTACATCAAAAGTTTGCAGTGCTAAAGCCCAACGCACCAGTTTAGCAGACTTAGACATAGATTCAGTCAGATAAGTTAAAGGATTGTGATCGGTAAAGATGTGAACTTTAGATCCAATTATTATCTCTTTCAACTTATTTAGAGCCCAAACAATAGCATAGGCTTCTTTCTCTACAGTTGCCCATCTCTTCTGAGTGTCAGTCAATTTCTGACTTATAAATGATACAGGGCGTTCTATTCCCTTATCATCCATCTGTGTTAAAACAGCTCCTACTGCAAAATCACTACTATCACAGTACAAATTAAAAGGTTTTCCAACATCAAAAACATATAAAACAACTTTAGAGCGTACAGCATCTTTAAGTAAATTAAATGCCTGTTGATGTCTATCAGTCCAATCAATCTTATCTGGAACATGTTTGCTTGTCAAATCAGATAGAGGCTTCGCAATCTGTGCAAAATCTTTGATAAACTGTCTATAGTAACCAAAAAATCCCAGCAATTGCTTAATTTGTTTCTTCGTTTCTGGGGTTTTCAAATTAATTAAACTTTCAATTCTATCTGGATTCATTTGAATCGTTCCAGAACCAACCACATGACCGATGAACTTTACCTCACTCTTACCAAAGATACATTTCTTTAAGTTCAGAGTAATGTTATGCAGTCTCATTTGCATTAAATATGCATCTAAATGCTGTAAATGAATCTTCCAGTCATCTGAATGCACAGCAATGTCATCTACATAGGGCTCAGCAAATTCATTTATAGGCTGTAAAACCATGTTAATTGCTTTAACAAATGTTCTTCCTGAGTTGATCATTCCGAAAGGAACACGAGTAAACTCGTACAGTCCATTGTGAGTAACAAAAGCAGTTTTCCATTGATCAGTTTGCTTAACAGGACAAGTCCAGTAAGCACTTCGACAATCAAAAATCGAGATCACATTTGATTTTCCAACTTTGTGCAAAACATCTTTTACAATCGGCATTGGATATTTACAATCCACAGTGAACGAGTTAATGTATCTGTAGTCGCAGGCAAGTCTCAGAGAACCGTCTTTCTTTTTAACAATTACCAGCGGACTTGCCATTCTGCTCGAAGATGGTTTTATAATGTTGGCTTGAAGCATTTCTTTAATTTGTCGTTCAACTTCTGCTCGATAGATGAGTGGAATTCGGTAAGCCATAAATTCTTTTTCACGAAATTCCGGTTTCAGTTCAATTTCATGCTCAACCAATGTACATAGTCCAGGCTTTTCAGAAAATCGATCAGAATATCTGTTCAGTACTTCCAGCAATTGTTTTTGTTGAGATAATGTTAAATGACTAATCTGTTCAGGATCAAGATTCAGTGAATTCTTTTCATCTTGCAAGTCATTCTTCGTCAACAACTCAACCACTGAACCAAAGTCTTCATCTTCTTCAACGATTAATCCACAACTCATTGCTCTTGTAATGTACTTTCTGATTTTATTTGCGTGAATTATCTTTCGACAATCGTCACCCATATCAATCAAATAAGAGTACTTGGACCTTCGTTGTATGACAGTACATGGACCATGCCATCGTGAAATCAGTTTATTTGTTGACGTCGGATACAACACAATAACTTTTTCACCCGGTTCAAATTCTTTATGTTTCGCTCTTTTGTTGTATTGATTCGTATACTGTAATTGCTTCTCTCGTGTATATGATTCTGCAAACAGTAATGCTTTTTCCATATTTGCTTTCATGTCTTTCAAGTACTTTTCTGGTTGGATTCCAATATGAGGTGGTAAATTAATTTCTCTTGTCCAACTTTCTTTTAGAATTGCCAGTGGTCCACGCGGAATCTTTCCATACACCAACATATAAGGAGCAATTCCAGTAGTTGCATTCGGTACTTCTCGTAATGCCCACACTGTAAACGGAATTACTTTATGCCATTGCCTTGGATTGTCAACAATTACATGATGGATCATTTTCTTGAATGTTTGATTCCATCTTTCTACTAATCCAGCTGCCTCTGGATGACCTGGCGTATCAAATCTTGGACTACACCCCATTAAATTCAGAAATTCTCTTGTCAGACTCGCAGTAAAATTTGTTCCTTGGTCACTTGTGATCACAGAAGGTACACCAACGTTCATGAACAACTCCATCAAAGCATCACATACAGCCTTCGCAGTTAATGATTTCAACAGAAACACTGTAGGCCATCTTGTGCAAGAATCGACAATACATAAACAGTACTTGTGACCTGCAGCAGATGCTGGCTCGATTGGTCCTACACAATCCACCGTAATTCTTCTAAACGCCACATCTTCTCTTGGAATTGGAGTGATAGGAACCCTGTCCATCACCAAACTTCTTGCCTTTAACTGACATTTCTCACATGATTTGCAAAATTTCACTATATCTCTTCTCATCTTTGGCCACGTAAAAGACAACTTTATTCGTTCTCTAGTTTTCTCTTCTCCAAGATGTCCTCCAAATACTGATTCGTGAGCCAACTCCATCACTTTCATTCGTCGCTCTTTTGGTAACACCAATTGATATATCGTTTGCTCTAATATTCGATATCTCTTGTACAGTAAGCCATTTACCACGCAGAATTCAGATTCTTTATCTGGCGCTAAATTCCACCATGCTTTCAATGATTCATCTTGTCTCTGCTGTTCTTCGAATTTCCTTGCGTCTGCAATCTGCATCTGTTGTTCTTCATCTTTCTCATTTTCTTGAAACAAATCTGCTATCTCCACATCACATTCATTATCCTCTTTCGTTTCATTTAGATTACCATTCTTGCATGCAGCCATCTCTTGTTCACTCATTTCTGCTGTTATACCGTCTTGTATTAAACTTTGTTGATCATCACTTTCGTTTTCCTCTTCACTTGAACTTTCAGTTTCACTTTCCTCTTCGACATCTACCACTTTCTTTCGCTGACTCTGCAATCTCGTCGTTACATTCGCTTGCACATCTCCTTGTATCATTTTCACTTGTGGCACGGCTTTAAGTTCTGCAATGATTTCTGGATGCAACAAGAATCTTTCTGTGCTTCCCATTTTTGCAATACTAGCACACATCAATGTCACATAAGGTGTAAGTGAACATTTGACTTTATGCGGAATTACCTCTTCTTCCACATCGTTACAACACAGCCTTACATCAACTTTCACCAACTTTGCAGGAATGGCATCTCCTGCCACGCATTGTAAGTTCACTTTTCCAATCTGCTCCACCTTCATGCCTTCCAGTAATTCTTCACTAATCACCGGAACCTCTGCTCCAGAATCAATCAGTGCTTTTACTTTTATTGGTTCTTTTCCTGCTGTTCCACGAATTTCTACCTCGACGTACTGCAATACCACTTTCTTCAATGTTGTACTTTCATCTCTTCCAGCCATTTCTTTCTGCATTCCATTGTGCAATAGAATTTCTTTCTGAATATCAGGTGAAAGGTGACATTTCATCACTGACTTTACTTCAGTTTCATTGTTCTGATGTTCTGTGGCTTGACTTTCAGAATTATCAACCACTTGAATTCGATTCACCCTCGAATGTTCTTGTTTTCCATAATTTGAGGTTGTAACAGGAACTGGACAGAATTTCATCAAATGCCTGTCTGATCCACAGTTATGACAACGTTTCACCACTGCACCTCGTTGTTCGATGCTTTCTTTTCTCTTATATGGAGTAAACGATGCATTGCCTTCTCTCGCGACAAACCTTGGTGGTGATTTGTTATATACCTGACGTTGTCTGGTCATCATCGACTCTCTATTCTCATGAACAACCGGAGAATTTGGTTTCACTTCTGCACCTCTGAACTGATTTCCTGTTTCTTGATTGCTCTTCCAATGAAAACCAAAATTTGGAGTGAACTGTTGATTTCTTTTTACATTGGGTACAAAATCAAAACTTGTCTTATTCGGAATTGCCAAACCAATTCGATTATTAACATGAATGTCCGCTAGGTCTGCCACAACACTAGCTTCGTAACAATCAGTTCCTTCCTTCGACAATACAAACTGTAGTGGACCTGGTGGTAGTGATTCTTTCAACTTATCCGCCACTAATAAATCAAACAGCTTCTCAAAATTCTTTTCCACTTTGCGACTTTTCACATAATAGTTCAGCAAGTTCTTCAGCCTAGCTGTAAACATTGTATACGTTTCTTCAGCTGTCTTCTTCGCATCAATAAACTTCGATCTGTACTCTCTCGGTGTCAACTTGAATTCTTTTAACAAGTGCTGTTTCACGACTTGATAATCGTCTAAATCATCGAATGACAATCTGTTTAGAACAGTTCTAGCTTTCGGAGTCATCAATGGCAATAGTAACTTCACCCAGAATTGTTCTTGCACGTTGAAACTACGAAACGCATTCTCAACCGTTTCGAAATATAATGGCACCTCCATCATATCGTTTGGCATTTTAGGTAACACGTGTTTCATGGCATCACCAATTTTCTTTATTTTCGAAACCATCGTTTCACTTTCTTCCTGTTTCCTTTTCTGTTCTTCTCGTTCTTCTTCTCTTCTTTGCTCTTGAGCTTCTCTATTTCGCTTCTCCTCTTTGAGTTGTGCTTCTTTTAATGCTATTTTTTGTTGTTCCAACTTTAAACGTTCTTGTCTTTCCTCTTCCGCCTTCTCCATGCTTTCTTTCTGTAATTTCAGTTCTTCTTGTCTAACCTGTTCTGCTCGCTCCAACTCTGAAATTCGCACTTTTTCCTTTTCTTCTTCACGTAGTCTCTTCTCTTCAATCTGTTGCTGACGTATCTCTTCGTCACTTTTCCGCGCCTTTTCAAATTCAATCATCTGCTCTAATCTTCTCCTTTCAGCATCTTCTCTATCTTTTCTCAATTGCTCTAATTGAATTTCAAATTGCTGCCTTTGCAATTCTTCTTTCTCTCTTTGAAGACGTAATTCTTCCTGTCGTGCATTTTCTGCTTTCTCTTCTTTTTCTCTCTGAAGACGTTCTGCCTTCTCTTCCTTTTCTCTCTGAAGACGTTCTGCCTTCTCTTCCTTTTCTCTCTGAAGACGTAATTCTTCCTGTCGCATTTCTTTCTCTTCTTGTCTCCGTTTCTCCTCTTTCTCTTTCTCTTCTTGTCTTCGTATCTCCTCTCTTTCTTTCTCTTCTTGTCTTCGTTTCTCCTCTCTTTCTTCTTTCATCATCATCCACTGCATCATCATCTCCATAGACATAAGTCCAGGCGGTTTTTCAATAACCTTTTCCACAACACCGCCGACAGCACCTTCTTCTTCTGCTTCTTCCTTAAGCCAGACTTCAGCTAGCGCTTCTAACATGTCCTCACGTGACATATCTTTCAGTTTCTCTTCTTCAAAACCAGCCTTCAACAAGCGCTGTTTTAATCTTTCAGAAGACATCTTCTTCAGTTCTGCTTGTTTTTTGACACTTAATTTCTCCATCTTACTTCTTTACTTCAGTGCTGTCCTTTCTGGAAAACACCAGTTTTCTTTTGTGTTTGAAGTATTGGGAATTGTTCTTTGTTTGATAACAACCAACTTTTATACCTTTGTCGTTGAGGCTTTCGTTGTCGTAGATTTACCAATGATTTGAATGCGTATTCACCAGTCGACGTTGTTTCGAATCCCAGACGTTGTTTCGAATCCCAGACGTTGTTTCGAATCCCAGACGTTGTTTCGAATCCCAGACGTTGTTTCGAATCCCAGACGTTGTTTCGAATTCCACCGCTGCTGCCACCAAATATGTCACCAACTCTTTTCTTTCTTAGTTGTGACCTACCTCAAGAACTTTCCTTATCTCTACATATAAATTGCTCAACGTCTTCTAACTGTTTAAGAATTAAATTGACACAGTTCTTTGAATGTTTCTCCTTTCTTCAAACACAGTTATTTCAAACGTACACTTAATATCAAAGTTCTTATCAATTACCACTCAACGGTAACTTCTATTACATTTTCAATTACAAGTACAAGGTGTAAATAAACAGTGCCGGGAAGGTCGGGCAACCGCTGATGAACGCGTCCACGCTGCTCGGCTAACTCACGAGCGGTCTCGCTAAAAGGTTTGCCGGACATGAGGGAGGCCAAAGAGTTCAGATGGAGTGAGCTGACAACCCAATTGTTATTGGCCGGAGTTAATACTGAGTTGTCGGTAAATGTGTTGTGGAAGTATCCGATATTTTTCTAACACCTCAAAAATCTATGTCAAATGAAATCGGCAACAGCCAAGATAGTGTTTGAACTGCTTCAGCGGAAAAGCGTTGAAGCAAAGCAGCATTTGTGAAATGGAGGACTTACGACTGCGACCAAGCCAGGAGAATATTGGCGAATGGCGACGATAATCGTTGCTTTTTGTTGAACGACGCCATCGTGAATGTGTATGATTATAAAATATCGATCTGCACCAGCCCTTTAAACACGATTATGGCGTCATTCGTACAGACGCCACGCACAAACACACACACACACACCCATCAACATCGGATCCTTCCCCGTTTGCAAACAATTCTTTTACGAAACGTCGCTATCACAGCCTTTCCAGAAGCGCATCGCCGCCGTCCATGACTTCGATTTCAGACGCCTCGTCGCGGCATGTCAACGCAAAGCGTGGCAAATCCCAATCTCAATGCTTCATTACAACCGGTCTCAAATGGTCCCCAAAACCCACACTCCTGGACGGGAGGGTCTCCCTACCGGGACCCGTCTGACGAGGGGGTGGTCACTGACCGGCGCCGGACTCAACGCCGGTCACAATGTATGTGCGGTGCTATCGCCGAGTGGGATCTTTAGCGCTTTACGCCGCCTGGCGTCGGATACACGATTCGCGTAAATCCTTGACTGACAATCGATGTTCAAACCATCGATTCACATATTCTGCTGCATTGGAGTCAGACAGGGCATTTTTACACCACGTTGTCCGGTGTTCACGCTGGTATTACAACGATTTGCAGAAAAATTTCAACGGCGTCCGGGTTTACAAAAGTGTTAACACTGGTGTCCGGTGCTCCTAGTAGTATTACATCTATCTACATAAAGTTTACACCGGTGTCTGGTGCTTCTCGTGGTATTACACCTATTTACAAAAATTGGCGTAATGCCACTAGGGAGCACTGGTGTCCTAGTGTTCCTAGTGGCATTATGACCAATTTACAAAATTGGCAAAAACAAATTACACCGGTGTATGATTTGTGGTATTACATTTTGAGGTGTCGCAATTTAACATATAGAACATGATAATGTTATTTCTGCGGGTAAAAACACCAGAACCCAACTGTAAAACTCTGACATAACGATCATTACTGTAACAGTAATTACAGTGCCCCAATTTACAAAGAATAACACTAGTATACATGTAAGCCGTTCATAGTGGAAAATTAAGCCATCATCTGACAGAACATATAATTATGACCTCTATTCGGGGGCTAGTTGTTCCTAGTGGAACATCACATAAGCTTGCTTGGGTTTGAACATTAAACAATACGACGACGGTTTGTGGTGGAACAGTGCATAATACATATGAGCCGTTGCTCGTGGAACAATACGTCAGCTGGTATGCCAGTGCGATGCTACAGCTGTGTCAGCTTTTGGAGAAGAGAGTAACGCTCCTTCGGACGTGACGCAGCGCGTCCTCATCCGGCGTTCCATTCATCTTA
>JACEVL010003741.1:0-12326 GCA_020284085.1 Aporrectodea caliginosa
ATAACTTATCTCAAAAGTCTACAGTTTTTGTTAGATCCGAGTATTAGGAATGTTATATACGCGTAGATGCCACAAAAGATGCCTTTAATCACGAGTACTGAGAAAGGCACCGGCTCGCATAAATCGCATTAGGTAGAGTAAGAATGTTTACCTCACCAGAGCTCTGAAGTTATATATAAGGTCGTTGCTGAATAGCGTAAGCCACGCACCGTTTAACCCGAAACCTGATCAAACGAAGTGCGATTGTTTCTTTAGAAAGACGCTGGAACGGCGGGGCGATGGTGAGAATGGGAAGAGCGGTTATAATGGATTAGAGTGACCACTGACTGACCGCCAATGACCAGCAGATGGACAATAACAATGGGAATGACCGCAGACCGGCTCATTGGTCGAGCGCCCGCCCTACCGGCCGCCGATCGCGCCCCGGGCGGAAGGCAATCGAGCGCCGGCCAGCCCACGGCTTGCCCTGCGCTGACTGACCTCGCTGTCTCACCGTTGCCTGGGTCGCCGTGCACGATTTGGAGCCGCTAACCGACCACGGACTTTATTGGAGAAAATTTAAATATTAAAATGGCCGCCAATTAATAAATTAAACGATTTTTTTATAATAACTTGTTTATCTACATTACAAGAAATAGGTTTCGCGCAAGGTTTTATCTTGGGCTGTTTTGAACACTTGGTCTAAATATGACAGAAACTTGAACCTATGTGATATCATTCATTGACCGATTTTCTAATTTATTGATCTACTGATGCTGCACCAGCTGACATGATGGTGGCGGTGGTGATGATGATGGTGGTGGTAATTGTGGTTGGGTTTATGATGATGGTGGTGTTGATGATGGTGGTGGGTGGTGATGATGGTGGTGGTGATTATGATGATGGTGGTGATAATATTGTGGTGGGGGTTTATGATGATGGTGGTGATGATGATGATGGTGGGGTTTATGATGATGGTGGTGATAATTGTGGTGGGGTGTATGATGGTGGTGATGATGATGGCGTGGTGGTAGTGATGATAATGTTGCATAGCCTGACCCGATTTCAACCATGGCACTGAAAAGTGACATTACAGGAACTCGGCTCTTGTAGATATGAGCTGGCTAACCGCCAGAAATCACAGAAGGTGCTAGAGTAAATGTCCAAATACACACATCAATATACATACTTGCAAACATAGATACTAACATACATACATACATACATATATACATGTATACATACATACATACACACACACACACACACATGATGCTGACTGTTCCTATTTATACCTTAATCCATTTTTAGCTAAGTAGCGTAAAGCTTTCGCCCATTGTAATCTATACCCTAACTGTAAGAAAGACAATCATGTTTTACTGCATTTGTGAAATTTAAAATGTGTTAAGTAATGTTCAGCTCCAGACATATTCAACTTCAGTAATTAACGTGGTTGGTAACCAAGTAATCAGCACCCAATATTTCTTTCTTTCAGTCATTTATTTGTATTTATTCATTGTTTATAATTAATTTATTTAACTTGTTTAATTGTTTAATTTATTTATATTTAATTAGTTATTTATTT
Organism: Aporrectodea caliginosa; assembly: GCA_020284085.1. NCBI lineage: Eukaryota > Metazoa > Annelida > Clitellata > Crassiclitellata > Lumbricidae > Aporrectodea > Aporrectodea caliginosa. The sequence continues at coordinate 1,565 of JACEVL010003741.1, forward strand.
GTGTTACACACTGCAGGTCAGTAAATCTGAGGCGTGAGAAAGAGTCGAGTACACCTAAGCTGAATCCAAGTTGATTCCGATTCCAGAAGTGTTCGAGTCTGAGTCACTCAAGATCGAGTCAAAGTCCGAGTCATGACAGTCTGAGTCTAAGTCTGATCCTGCAGAAAATATGACTCGAGTACTTGGTCAGACTCGAGTACTACATCACTGACATTACTGATAGACGCCTCTGACATCCCACAGACACAGTCCCAGGCCTTTACACAAAGTCTGTTAAAATTGTAGCCACAGTCGTTGGATCGCATTACCAGAGTGCTACTGAACAGACAACTATATCAAATTATCTGCTTTGCAAGACCATGGAGGAATTGAACCCAAACAGCTGAGGTGACTGGCTAATGCAGGTGGCCAAACCAAAATGCACACAAAACAATTTATCAGTTGATTATTATTTATTTATTAATTATTAAATCTGACTGCAATGATCGATTCGAACATCGGCAATAATTCATTAATTTGTTTGACCGATACTGATTTTGCCCTTAGCAAGGAGGATTAACAGTTACACTGTACACTGATGAACATTAAATTTTTACACTGTACATTGGCACAGAATACATTGCAGGTGTAACAGTAAACTAGCTTTTGTATCATATAGAGCAGTGCTTCCCAAACTTGTCAGTGTCACGGACCAGCAGGAATTGAGTTTCAGTGTCACGGACCAGCAGGAATTGAGTTTCAGTGTCACGGACCGGCAGGAATTTTCCCAATGCAGGAGGAAAGGGACCAAATTTATTAATTATTCCTCTTTTTCGCTTTCGATCACCTAAATTCCTCAAAATGTATTAAAGCTGATTTAAATGCATGTTCAGCCAATTATATGACTATTGCCATTTTCATGCTAGCCTAATTAGTGTTTTTTTTATGACTTTTAAAAATATAATAGCCATTTCTTGATTCCAAGACAATTTGACTAGTTTCTTGACTCACTTTGCGGACCGGCAACTGAGGGCTCGCGGACCGGCACCAGTCCACGGACCACCACTTTGGGAAGCACTGATATAGAGGAACTGAAATAGGACTTTTACCATTTTCAGATTTTGGTGAAAATTTAGATGTCCCCTACCAATACGATCATGGCCACGTGTCTGTCCTCCCTAACGTTAGTTGAGCAAATGTCTAATCTCACAGCATGCAATAAAAACAAGGAATATATGACCCAGAACACCATAATCAAACATTTATACGGAACCTGTACCTCGAAAACTTGGAAACATATTCACATTCTGTTGATTACTTGAAAACATTTATGAAATGATCAACAAATTCGGATTTAAAAAACGAAAGAACACAGAAAAATTACATTCAGAAACTTAAGGCTTACCAAAATACTCCATTCAAACACAGTACAGTTAATTAATTAGTAATTAAGAAATTAATCATGCAGGCCATAATAGAAATTAACAGTTAACACAATTGTACCATCAATATATTAGGTAACAAAAAAGAAACGATTTTCATCACCAAACTAGTAGCATGAAAATAAACAATGAAAATAATTAATAAACGAACAATTAACATATAAAAGCAACATGGCACATAAAAAGAATCAAAATCAAATCTTCAAATAAAACAGTTTAATCCAACCAACATTCAAGTTGTTTGGTTTTTGGATTTGCTGTTGTCAAGTCTGTGCCTCAGCCAGAGATCCTTCGACCTTTGAAAGATGCCTTTCTGAGCAATTGCTGACAGAAGAAGAAGAACAGTCCCTTAAGCTAGCCCAGAGGCAGCCATGGGTATGAAGTGTTAGCGACTTCGTGTTCTTAGCCTCAGCATACGAGTCCAGGTGGCCAATACTCTCCCTCGCTGTCTCATCTTCCCACCGACAGCATACAGTCACTGTGGTGAAGTGTGTTCATTACAACTGAGTTGACTAGGGGCACACGTGGAGCAGAAATCTCAAACTAAATCTCTGCCCTGGTATGGATTTGAACCCTACCTCTCGGATGACAGTCCAGCACACTAACCACTAGACTATCGAGCACCCATTGTTATAGATTCTATTTCAAATTCATGTGTAATGAATGCACTATTACCAGAAATTACCAAAATCAACCACATTTGGTTCCAGTACACAATATTATTTTTTCCAGAATAACTGCAGTACTTTAAGTACTTTTCAAGTACTGTAAAATACTGTAAAGTACTCAGTATTTTAAGTATGTACATAACTACAAATGTATGTTTGTGTGTACATATTTTTGTGCATATACGATTATACGTATCAGTGTATGAACATACATGTGCATGTACTGTATCTCAATATTTACAAGTGCCTCGAAGAACCTCTGAAAGGTGCCAAGTACTGTAAACTAATTAAAGTACTGCAGAATATTTAATGTAAACTACCACAAATGTACTGTACTGTCAAATACAACTCACCAGTAATTCTGAGATACTAAGAAAAATCTCATATCACCAATGAAACACACATCTCTGAACAAAACACTGATCACTCGACCAGATTACAGCTTGGCTTTGGAGCGCCATCGGTTGATGCCTTGAGTCTTAGACACCGGCGCTATAGAAGGTGCTAATTAGTCAATCAATCAATCAATTTTTGTTTATTCTTTCAAGAAATAATAATAGTAATATTAATAATGGACACTCATGAGATGCTGCACACGAAACATCCATTCCATACAAGACCTGTTCCTTTTACCCTATTGTCTGCACTGCAAACTGATCTGAGAAAGTTTTTGCATCATAAGTGTACAAAATATTATCGTACTATATCAATTGAAAACAAAACGTTCTTTAAAATCTGTCTTTACATTGGTTTAAGTATATGAAGTTAGTTATTCAAATGATCAGGTTCTTCAACCTTTGTTAGCAATGACTATGGTGTAGAATATCAAAAGCCTTCTCGAAATCAAATGCGCCATTCACCTTATCCGTGTATTCTAACGAAAGCAAGATAACCACTGCATTTTAATAAATAGTGAAAAATAAATAATAAGATAAACAATGCATTTGGATAATTATGTTTATGCATCAGAACAATTAAGATGTGCAAGTGTATAATTAATTGTTCACGATAATTGCCACTCTCTGCTCCAATAAATAAGTTGGCTTGTGGTAAACTCCCAGACTAATAAAATATGGCCTTTGGTCTCTTCCTAGCTGAAGACATGGTCCGTGGCCTTTGCCGCACAGTAGCCTATCGGTTAGAGAGCTCAGCCTGCAACATGGAGGTAATGGGTTACCAGTTTAAGACCTTACGCAAGTCCTTAAGACACGGCTGCTCAGCACATGGTTGTTCTGATGTACTGTATGTCCATGTGTGCAACTCAGAGCTTTGAAGGGAGGCCAATAATATCAAATACAGTTGTATCGTATCATAAAACTGTACTGTAAATGTAATCAGTTAGGCCGTACGGTATGTTGTATTACTGTACAATTTAATTACTGCAAGAAATTCATTCACTCATTCATATCGAACATTTATATAGCGCCCCTTCCAGAAAACTACTCATAGGTGCAATATATATATATATATATATATATATATATATACATGTATATATATATACCTGGTACTGTATATCTGTGAGAAAGTTTTTAATATATTAGTGGAAGTTCTGTCAATCTAATTCTAAGGTGTTCATTGCTGCCACAAGGAAGGCAAATGAACTGACACTTGTAATAGAGAAAGCAGATCTGTGAATAATAATGAAAAAGCTAGCAATAAGGATTTTAAAAATCTCAGAAGAAATCTCACAGCGGCAATGTTACATCATGAATCTTTGAGCATACTCTGGGAAAACGAAAAAGTTCGGCAATTCACTTCTTTACTCATTTACTTCATCAAAGCATTTGACCAAGTGGCAGTTTTAAAAGTGGAATCAAACAGAATTTCATTCACATTCGGCTCTACCTTTGATAGCATGAACTCTGCTGAATCATGTTTTCAATTACAAAGTGAAATCCTCTTAACAAATATTCAATTTTCTGCATATTTTACTCAGCTTTCAAATAGTTAATAACTCTTTCAGTAGCAATAATAACTGAAACAATTGCAATTAATAATTCAATTTTAAAATACTCATTATTCAACTGTGTCCCAAAGCACTCCAATGGCTGATACAACGTGCATTTAAGTGGCCTACTGCCAGGTACCTTTGCGGGTGGTCAATATGAAACTTCTTCACAACATGAAACTTCTTCACAACTGACCACAGGGACTAGACAAAATTGAAATCACTGTGATCCCTGATCTGACAATACATTAATTTGGAGCGATTGTGTTTATACCAGAGCTTCTCTCAGAGCATGCTCAAGTACAGCACAAAGTCTGATATAATGTGGTCATAGTATGGAGTCCAAATTTAACTGAATTTTATTAGATGGCTGTTCTTCACTGGTACCGCTTTTAAACATGTGGTCCTAATTAAGCAGGACTCTGATCCTGTCTGGGACTCTGAGTCTACCACTTGTTCCCCAATACCCTAACATTTCATGTCAACCATATTCTTTGTCAATTTTTGGAATCCATAAACGAGGAAGAATTTGCATAGCAATTTTCAAGACCGGCTCACGCACGCTGTGCACGTACTCATCTTAACAAGGCCTCACTGATCAAAATGGTAATGAAATCACCTTATTACCCAAAATAGCAGCACCCATAAAGATAACAAAGGAAACAGACTCCCACAGTCAGCATCATAAACAGCCTCCAGTGTACGTATCTCAATACTTGCATAGCATGCTAAACACCCTCTCAAAGGTGCTCACAATGTTTTCCTTAACAGGGGCAAGAGTTGCCATTGTCCACCGACGACGACGAATTCCTGTATTCGCCCGATAGCCGCAGCGGGCCTTGTCCAAGGGGTGACTGCACAGTAGCGTAAACATTTGGTGACATCATCGGCTTGGAATTTTTCAGTTTGTGCGCCAACGTCATGAATATCGACTCGACGTGGTCCGTCTGGCTGTTGTCTTTAGCCGACGTCTCGAACAACGGCATCTGATGCATGTCGGCAAAACGCTGTGCCGCGCTAGTGCTGACGACAACCTTGTCCTGAATGTCACACTTGTTGCCGACGAGGATGCGAGGAATCTGACTGCTCATCTTGTACGCGTCACATTCCTCGATCCAGCTCGGCAGGCTCTCGAAAGACGATATCTTCGTAACATCGTACATGAAGACGATCGCATGGACGTTACGGTAGTAGTGCTGGACCATGCTCTTGCGAAAGCGCTCTTGACCAGCAGTATCCCATATCTGAAGCTGTAACGTAATGCAAAGTAATGTAAATTTAACGCAAAGTAATGCAATTGGATGCAAAGTAATGTAACTGGATTAAAGTAATGTAATCGGCTGCAAAGTAATGCGAGGCAAAGTAATTTGATTGGATGTAAAGTAATGTAATTGAATGCAAAGTAACATAATGTAATTGAGGCTCACTTATGGAAAATACTTCTATTCAGCAATAGTATTTATCCCATCATTACAGGGAGTTTAAAAATGGGTTCCTGTTCGTTTGCACTACAGGTCAAGATCATTCAGTCGCAGAAACATACGAAAAAATTAACAAGTGTTACCTAAAGTTACCTATATAAACAAATATATAACAACACAAGGCAATTATTATTCATTTTTAGACAGCGCTCATAAAGTCGTTGACTGGATTATAATTCGCCGGTTATTGAAGGAAGCACCAAACAGAAGCAGATGTAACAAAGTAGTGCAACGTGGTGTGGGCCAATCCTCGGATCCAGGACGGTTGAGGACAAGACCAGACGGCGCTGAATAAATTCCCACGTAGATACAAACACAAGAAATGACCTTTATCGTGTCCTCTCCGATCGTTAGGTTCTTCTCTCTGAAGTCAACCCCGATCGTCGCTTCCGTCTTATCCGGAAACTTTCCCTCGCAGAATCGATACGTCAGGCAAGTCTTCCCGACGTTCGAGTCTCCGATGACGATGATCTTGAATATTCTCTGCTTTCGAACGCCCGTCTCCACTGCCCCCTCCTGTCCCTGATCAACCGCACCTCCGCCCCTCTCCTCAAGGCCCACAGCGGCGGCACTCAGGGCATCCACCTGATCCATTGCAATACAACAGCCTCAAGCAAAACAAAACACGCAATAATATGACTTAAGTTTTCTTCTATTAAGATCTGTTGCGTGTAACATAAGCAACATATTACATTACGTTTTTTAAACGTTAAAACGGTCAATAAAACGGAATTATAACGATGACATTTTCGCAAAATTTGTTTGTTTTTGTTGCAGCTCACGAGAGCAAATTAACGTCGAGCAATTCTGTCGATTGGGCGCCGCACAGAACGACGTTTATTTAGCCCAAAATATATTAACCAGTGTCGTAGGCTATAATCTAAAAAAAAATCATTAACTGTAACTGTAATTAAAATAAAATCTGTGAGGAGAATGACACTGGAGAGAGAGAGAGAGAGAGAGAGAGAGAGAGAGAGAGAGAGAGAGAGAGAGAGAGACAGACAGACAGACAGACAGACAGACAGACAGACAGACAGACTCAGACAGACACACAGACAGACAGAGAGACAGAGAATGACTTTTCGCCACATAAGCCATGCCTAACAAAAGTCCTTTTTATTCTGACATTTTCATCATCAGTTTGTGACGTCAGCCATTTGGCGGCGATGGAACGAATAAATGACCTGCGCCGTCCTCGGTCTTTTGTCAAGTCCATTGCTCTCCTTATTGTCATTCCAAGTTATATGTTATGTCCTCATTTATATTGTCCATCTAAAGCAGTTTTGGTCTTCCTTTTGTTTCTTTCCCCTTCATATCTTCCATTGCATATATAGTGCATTTTGTGGGATTCGGTTAAAGGCATTTTCTCTACATGTCCAAATCATCGGAGTCTTCCTTGAACGACTTTGTCTGGCAGAGTTGTTTCGATACCTAATGCTTGTCTAATAACATCGTTTCATATTTTCTGTAGTTTGAATTGAAAGCCCTGCTATCTTCCGAAGCCAACTCGATCAGCCGTAAGTTAGTATGCATATTACAAGCCGCTGAAAGTAACTTATAGTGTCGGAAGGAATCGTTTTAAAGGTGTCTTGCTATCCCGTTTAACGGCCGCTTGTGACCGTTGATGTCCTTCCCTTATCATAATAATTATTTATGTTACACTACAGCCTGTCTGCATGTATTATAAATGAGCATTTACACAAAGCCTTTGAACCGATTTATTCTATTAGGAAATCCAAAATCACGTTTAGGAGATACTTAAAGGACGCATCTTCTCAGCTCTCCAACGGCGATCTTTCACAATAAACACAAATTTACCTATTCCAGTTTGGTTACACATCTTAAAGGTCTTCTGTAGTCCGGCTTCACCTTGCACGTGTAAGGTGGGCATTATCAAGTTATATGTACTGCATATTATATCGAAATATGGGATCCATATACGCCTTGTATGATCATGTTGGCAATGTTACACCTTTCATAAATTGTTAAAAGCTGTCCCATAGATATACCGACATGTACAGTAACTAACATGGCCAAAAAAGCTCACCTCTTCCTGAATGCAATTCCTCCATAGGCCGCTTCTGCATCCAGTGTCAGATTAATCTTTTGGTTTCCAACAGAGCATCAGAGATGTACTTTGAGCACAGCTCGATTAGAGTGTCAGTCCAAATATAGACCTACTGGGGATCGGTGGTGTAGGGGTATGCTCGTTGCCTTGCATCCGGAGGGTTGCGGGTTCGAATACACCTCAAGCCGCCACGTAGGGACCCTGGGCAAGTCCTTAACTCGCAATTGCTCATGCGCTTCGGCGTGAAACTCCGATTCAGTGTCCGCTGGCTTGTAGTCGGGGCGCCTCTGAGTAGAAATCTTGAAGGGCGCCTATAACAAGTGCTCATACATACATACATAAATACCTGATACTCAACCAGATGGCGTTGGTAAAATTAGGAAATGCTCATACTTTTCGAGTACCTAGATTTCCAAGTGGTGCCTTAGATATTTTCCTGCTTTCGATTATGACTACACGTCATAACTGCTATGCTGTTGCAAGTGGTCACATCAAATAAGAAGTTTCCTATCAAGATTCGGTTCCTAGTAACTTCCTACCAAGCGAGTGTTTCAGAAGAAGATAAAACATTTAAAACGATGATGAAGCATTTAAGAGGACGAAGAACTGTTTCAGAGGACAATAAAGTGTTTAAGAGGAAGAGAAATCTTGCACAATCTATGCTACTCGTAATCGTAATCGTAATCTCCAAACTTCTAAAGCGCCACTCGAAAGCCAAGCGCAGGGCACCAGCTTATTAACGAGCGCTAAAAACAAACCTATAAACACGACATTGTTTTTATGTTACATTCAAGACTACGAGTTACATAAATCAGTTCTATCCGACATTGCACAATTAGCATACATAGATTGTTGTAAAATTTGGCAATTAACACAGTCACTGAAGCACAAAGAGTCAGAAAAAAATACTAATAAATGCATAATCATTATTAATATTACGCATCATCAAGCACCAACGTCTAATGACGAAGCATCAATCGATGGCGCTGAGCAATTGTGAGTGTAGGACTTGCTCAAGGTCTCTACACAGTAACCGTCTCAGGGGAGGAGGATCGAACCCGTACTCTCCGCGTTACAAGGCGAACACTCTAACCAGTCGGCCACCGTGTCCCAGTAGCAGTCGAGAGCAAGTCTCTCTGCGTTGAACATCTACACAGGCCGAAAGCTGACCGACATGTATTTGCGATTGATCTCCGCGAGTATGATCGAGAGCAAGAGCGGTCGATCTGCGGATCCGTTCTCGCGTAATGTGCGGCCGTTCAAGTTTGGTGCGGATCGTGAACGGTTGTCAGGGGCAACGGTTGCCGTAGCTGCTGATGAGGAGGATGAGGAGGAAGATGCGGGCGTGGTGGATGCGAACGATTCGGATGAATGACTCAGCGTCGACATGGAAGAAACACCGGAGAGTACCATGACATCTGCTGGCAACAACAATTTCACATACATATTTATTTATTTATTTACAAATTTTTATTTATTTAGTTATTTTACATATTTATTTAAATGTTCAATTTCTATTAAATATTTATTTACATATTCAGTATATCATTATATATTTATTTACATATTTTTGATTAGACAGTGACTCCAGTGGCGTAACGAGGGGAGGCCACCCCGGGCGCAGGACAGAGCAAAATTAGGTCTGAAAATGTGTTTTTGTGAAAGAAATCAGGTAAAAATAGAATAATAGTTTAAAAAAGTAACTTTTGTACGTGAGTCTTGGGGGCGCGGGCGAGAGGGGCGCAAAATGAGATTTGACAAGTTTCTTGTTGAAAAACAGACGGAAAAGCAAAAAAAGGTCATCAGAAATTTTGGCGGAACTGAGAAAGAAAATTTTCAGGAAATTCTTGCCCCCGGGCGCACGAACCCTTAGTTACGCCACTGAGTGACTCTGGTCACTATTGATACTGCAAGACAAAGCATCCTTGGCAAAGAAATTCTCAGACCCCTCATAAGAGTTTTGCTTTCGATTTGCTACAATCAGTTACAATCACAACGTTCTTCACCTTTAGTCGACTTCTTGTTCGTGTTGTCTGCCAGATCCGACTTCTTTGCGACTTTTCCTGCTACTGTTGAAGCAGAGAGTCGTGACTTCTGCAAAACAGAACAAACTTAAAATGTTAAAGTCACAGGAAGTTGGCTGAGTTGCAGCTGATACTAGACCTACACTGACCATAAGCAAAACATGCAGAAGAAGAAGATAGAGGCAGTCATGGGTATGAAGTGTTAGTTACTTCATATTCTTAGCCTCAGCATATAGCGGGTGGGTGGCCAGCTCTCCATATCATCTTCCCACTGACAAAGTGAGGAAGATGGAGAGGACTGGCCACCCACCAGTGTACTCATTACAGCCGAGTTGGATGGGGGTAGTGAGGTAGAGCAGAAATCCTGAACCAAATTTCTGCCCTGGCTGGGATTTTAACCCCGACATCGTGATTGACACTCCTACACTGAACACCTTTCTGGTATCTCCATCATTTCTGTAAAACCTATCCAACATTAAGCAACAGCAACAATAATAATGATAATTAGATGAATTAAATGGAGGCCGTACCTTTCTTAAGCAGTTGCTTCCGTATTCCAAGGAGTCAAAGAACTGAGGTCTTTTACTTCGTGTTCTTCTCGATCTCAGTGGCAGAACCTCATCCTTAACGGCGTCTAAAGATCGAAAAGAATTCCATCTCGTTTAGAAGGATAATTCTTATAAAATCCTAGTGCATTACCACACCTGCCAATGCATTTCAGTCACCAACACATTTATCCTATTTCAGTGGGTGTAAGGAAGCTATCATTTGTCCACATATGTAACTGAACATTTCCATAGCGATATCTTCTATCTACTTCTCAAAGGCACTCCTCACTGGCGTAAATGTTAGAGCTACTCATTAACAACACGTTAAGTTCATCTCTAAGAAATGACACAATACAATAAATTATGATAAAATATTTACACTATGATATGATACAAAACAGTAAAATATGACTCAATATAATGCGGTACCACACTATTGAAATTTGATAATGCCCTTTCTACGCTTAACAAATGACGTGCAAAAAGCTAAAAAAAAGCAGGCACCTTTGTGGTCTTTACTAAGCACATTGGTAATCTAACAGTTGTGCATTAGATACTGCAGCTACAGCAGTTTTTAAAAAAAATTAAAAATTTTTTGAAG
>JACEVL010003742.1:0-10570 GCA_020284085.1 Aporrectodea caliginosa
GTACGGTATTACGAAAATGATCAGTGCGCGTTTTGCTCTGATTTGAGACTTGCATATATAAGCTTATGCTATTCACTTAATTATTTTTACAGGCGAAATGAATCAGATATTTGGAATGTACGATCGCTTGGAAGAAATTCCAGAGCCTGGATTGCCTGTAAAACATCCAAATTTGCCTGGATACAGGCCCAAGAAGGAAAACAACACTTTCAACGCATGGTAGGCATACGAATGAATGGTCTCATTCGGTCTCTTTATAGGCCTCTTTTACCTCAATTTAGTTTAATTTTTAAGTGTAAAATGATTCAGGCATCATTTTATAAGAATATTTACTAGTTTATTTTAAAATTTCCTAACTAACTTTAATTATTGTCACTCATGTTAGCATTTCTGCGTTTTTGTCAGATTGTTTTCTCAATAAAACGAATATATATTATATATATATATATGTATGTATGATCAGTGCTTATTACTGACTAACTCTATAATTTTGACAAAGCAACAAAGCAACAAAACATATTTGGATAACAAGACAAGTCACCTAGGCAAGAAGCAATGTTAACGAGACATTAGAATAGCAAAAGATGATAACAAAATCGAGCAACATCACAACAAACAAGAAAAAGGAAGCAGCATTAAACAAGATAATTTCACAAAATAGTCAACCGTAGCCAAAGTATAAAGAACAATGTCAGAAATGTTTGAAAATAATATAGACAGACAGTTAGAGTATAGAAACTTATATTGATTGAAAGATAAGAAAAATAATGTGGCACTAACTTCCGATATGTACATGTATATGGCTAGTTGTGGGGCGCGGTGGTGTAGGGTTAAGATCGGTGCATTGCAGCCAGAGGGTTGCGTGTTCGAATCCACCTCAAACCGCCGCGTAGGGACCTTGGGCTAGTCCTTCACTCGCAATTGCTCATGCGCTTCGGCGTGAAACTCCGAGTCAGTTTCCGCGCTGTAGTCGGGAGCACCTCTGAGTAGAAATCTCGAAGGGGCGCTATGACAAGTGCTCATACATACATACGTACATACATAGTTGTATTGCACTTGCCAGGGCTCGCATAACCAACACTCCAGGTGCAAGTACTGGAAAACTGGCAGGAAAGACGATGGCTGTCAAGGACAACGTGGCACTGGCGGGAGTTCCCATGACGATTGGTTCACAGTTCATGATGGGATGCGTGTCTGCTTATCATGCAACGGTCGTTAGACGTGTTCTCGATGAAGGTAACTTAACATCGATAATTATACACTTAAAATCGCTGCAACTGACAATTAGGCTATGCGCGGTAATCTGATGTGTGATGCAGTGTTAAGTAGCTAAGGCAGTATAGCTAGACATATGTGCTGTGATGTATTGTTCAGAGGTAATCTCTACATCTTACCTTACACAGTGGCGCATCGGTGATGCAATTGAAAGTAAAACAGTAGCTAGGTCTACCTGGTCTATGCTGTAGCGTATTGTTCAGACGCAGGCCTAAGATCTTACCTAGTGATTTTTAAGTGGCACTTTATAAATTTGCGATTACAATTATAACTTGTTCAAATGTTAACCAATGAGTGTGTAAGTTCTGGCAGTTCTTTTTCGATTAGGTGCCAACAGTGCTGGTCATCAGCCACTGACAAGTTATGGATGCGTGCTAGAGCAACTAAGAATCTTATCTCTACTAAATTTCAAAAATTATTTTAGTCAGGCTTAGTACTAGAAAACAAATATCAAATGCAGGCAGACGTAGTTCTTGATATAGGCTACCTGGCATTACCACGACTTTAGGAAGTCTTAGTAATACATTCGGAGGCATATTTTGTTTCTAGTAAAAGGACATTAGATATTGAGCTTAGCCTTGTTATTGTTACATTTATCTTTTGTATGCGTTCAGGAGTTTTCATCAAGGGAAAAGCAGTCTGTGAAAACCTATGTTTCAGCGGAAGTAGTTTCACCTCTGTGCCAAATCCTGTCCTCAATCCTTTCGACAAAGAAAGAGTCTCTGGTGGATCCAGCAGCGGAAACGCAGTTCTCGTAAGCTGTCTCTGTCTATTCACGCACATCCACGAGCAAAGTCATAATCTCAAAGCGCAGTATATCTATAATAGCAATTACATCCCTTAGATAGGCTGCTTTAACATTGACACTCTTGAAATAACCTTGTTTTACAAGAAAGACATGAAATGGTGTAAGGCTCTTTCAAGACTTGGATTGTTAGACGAGTTCTTTATAATGGGTATCACTGTTCAACGCGACTATTCAAACAACGTAATTACGCTTACGCTGATGGAATAGGTTTGTATGACGGTTAGGCTTTTCAAATGGTATTGATCAAGTACTTTCTTTAAGCAGCCTTGTTAAAAATTTCCCTTTTTGTGAAATTACGATTTTACGAAGTTTAGGGTGGGTCATAACGTAAGATGTTTCAACGACAAGAATATATCTGTTTGGACATTTGGCTCGAGACCATTTGGGCCACATGTATAAGTGTATATCAGTAGGTCCATACTGTGACGTAATGTGGATGTTTGCTACCAAGCAAATTGGCCGGTTGCAAAAAGGCCGGCGACAGCTATTGGCTGAGGACTTTTTGTTGGCGCGCTGAGGACTTTTTGTCTGTGTGTGCTGATTGGCTGAGGACTTTTTGTTGGCGCGCTGAGGACTTTTTGTCTGTGTATGCTGATTGGCTGAGGACTTTTTGTCTGTGTGTGCTGATTGGCTGAGGACTTTTGCTAGACTGCTATAAATATAGATGCCTGTGCGTGTAGTGTTTTAGTGAGAGAGTGTGTGTTGTTTTAGTGAGAGAGTGTGCGTGTGGTAGTCCTAGGTTTTAAGTTCTGATTTCCTCTTATAATCGTACTTTCTGTAGATTAAGAGATTGCAGTTGATGAATACAATCTGTTGTGTTGACTCGTGGTTCGTCGTCTTCTCAGTCAATCTAGTGTTAGGCATCGTCGGTGGCACCATTAAGTCCTTTGCCCGACGGGAAAGGCCGAGTTCAGCGGACGAGCACAGAAGAGGGAAGATTCCGAAGAGCTATCCTGGTGACCAAAGAAGAGAGATACCGGAGTCCCGCGCCCTACGGCCCACGTTCGCCACAGTGGTACAGCAGAAGTGGGGTGTCAGACGATTGCAGAACGCTGATTAACGATGGGAGACGAGGACGACACACGCGTCTACCCGCTGGTCGACTTTGATGTCCTGCAGCCTGTAAGCTCTACGCCCGCCGAGAGAAGGCGACCGATGGAGATCAAGCCGGACCGGAACAGCCTGCCAGACGACTTTGGCTTCGAGGAATGGAAGCCGATGGAGCCGATCGACCGAAGGAAATCCACGGAACCTGTTAGCCGGGAAGTGAAGGACGAGTCAAAGATTCTTCCGGGGCTGCTTGAGGGCGTCGGCGGCCTGCTGAAAAACCGGCCGATGCAGATGAAACCCGGGCGTTTCGATGGGACAGGTTCACTGGAATCATTCCTGTCTCAGTTCGAGGTGTGTGCGAGGCACAACCGGTGGACCGCCTCGGACAAGGTCGATTTCCTTCGCTGCTCACTGGAGAAAGCCGCCACTCAGTTGCTCTGGGACTTCGGGGCCCAGCCGGATGCGACCTACGAACAGTTGGTGGAGCGGCTACGTCAACGCTACGGGACGGAAGGCCAAGCTGAGACCTTCCGGACGCAACTCTACTACCGCCGCCAGCGCGCCGGGGAAAGCCTATCCGACCTCCTTCATGAAATTCGTCGGTTGGTGGTACTTGCCTATCCGGTTCCTGCCAACGAAACCACGGAGATCATCGCCAAAGACGCGTTCCTGGAGGCGATGAGGGATCGGGAGCTCTCGCTCAAGATTCGCGAGCGAGAACCCAAGTCGCTGGACGAAGCCTACCGGACGGCGCTGCGTCTGGAGGCTTACCGAAGCACAATGGGCCAGGACGACCGTCGGAGACCGTCGGAACCTGATGACCGCGGAAGACCGCCAAACCGGGTGCGTAGCACTCGAGAGACCGATGTCAGCGACCAGATCCAGGCACAATTGGACCGGTTCCTGACCATTCAAAAGGATGAGCAACGCCGATGGCAACGGGAGCTCGAAGGCAAGTTTGACCGACAGTTCCGGGAGCTGCGAGGCCGTACGTCTCCTCCCGATCCTGGGCCTGACCGAGACGTTCGCCCTGGAGACCGCAACCGAGGACCGGGCCGAGAGAGTCGCCCGGGAAACGCCAACGCCGACAACCAAGAAAGACCGAGGCGGGAGATGAATTGCTTCAACTGTGGCCAACCAGGCCACTTCGCCCGCAACTGCCGCCAGTCACGCCGGGCCCGCCATCGCCCGGATGCGACCGAGACAGAAACTCAAGATTCGACGCCGACGGAGCCGGTGGCCGCCAATCACACGACCCATCCAAGAGTACCCAACCGTGCAACCTACAACGCTGTCTACGTCCGGGGGACGATCAATGGACGCTCTCAACTCTGCCTGGTCGACACCGGATCGGAGGTGAGCCTCATACCTTCCTCTACTGTCCAGGGGTTAGAGATTCGTCCCTGTAACCGGTACTTGATGGCTGCAAATGGGTCCGATATACGGGTTTTGGGTGAGATAAGGGTTCCCATTAAGATTCGGAGTGGGTTTGAGATCTCTAGTGCATTTTTGGTGTCCGATCAGATAACTGACCCCATGCTGGGTATGGATTGGTTGAGGGAACACCGATGCCGCCTAGGTTTTGGGACCGGGGCCTTGTTCATTGGTCGGAAACGTATTTCCCTGGTAAGAGGTAATGGAGCCGGGTGGTGCCGTCGGGTAATTGTAGCTGAGGAGGTTGTAGTCTCGCCTAAATGCCAATTCGATGTCCCTGTAAGGACATTGTACGGGGATTTGTCGTCGGTAGCGCCGGCCTGGATGACAGATGCCAAGGAAATCAGTCCGGGGGTCCATCTCGCACGGGTCGTAGTAGGCGATGACGCCGGAATGACCCAGGTCCGTGTAGTAAACTTGACCGATGATCCTGTAAGGTTGGCTAAGGACCAGTTGTTGGGAGGGTTGCACCCGGTTGAAGTTGAGTGTCGGGAGACCCGTGATAAGGGTGAGGAGCCGGTTGGTGAGGCGGCTCCTTGTGAGATGTTGCTGGCCGATCTCCCCGAGGAGGTGACACCCGAGACCCGAGACCAATTGCGGGAACTGTTAATTGAATTTAAGGATGTTTTCTCGGTAAGGGAAGGTGATCTTGGCCGGACAAACGTGGCCACTCATCGGATTGATACGGGGGATGCAGGTCCTGTTAGACAGCCTCTGCGGCGCCAACCGCTTCCCCATAGGGCTGCCATAGACGAACAGCTGGATAGTATGTTGGCCGCTGGGACGATTGAACCCGCTGTTAGCGAGTGGGCGGCTAACGTGGTCTTGGCTCGTAAGAAGGATGGGACCCTCCGCTTTTGCATAGATTACAGGCAATTAAATGAGAGGACGAGGAAGGATTCGTACCCGCTCCCTAGAATTGACGAATGTTTAGATGCTCTCTCCGAAGGAGGATGGTTTAGCACCCTGGACTTAAGAAGCGGATACCACCAGGTGGCTATGGATCCTAGGGATGCGGATAAGACCGCGTTCGTTACGCGTAGAGGCATCTATCGATGGAAGGTGATGCCCTTCGGTCTCTGCAATGCGCCAGCAACCTTCCAACGGTTGATGGACATTGTCCTTTCTGGGCTTAATTTCGATGTTTGCCTAGTCTACCTCGATGATGTAATCATTTTCGGGAATACGCCCGAACAACATTTGCAGAGGCTGGGTAAGGTGTTCGAGCGATTAAGAGCGGCCAATTTAAAGTTGAAACCAAGTAAGTGTCGCTTGCTGCGTAGGGCCGTTTGCTTTTTGGGTCATGTTGTGACTCAAGACGGGGTAGCTGTGGATCAGTCCAAGATCCGCGAGGTTGTGGAGTGGCCAATCCCGCGACGACTGAAGGATGTGCGCTCTTTCCTCGGGCTATGTTCGTATTACAGGAGGTTCATTCGTAGTTTTTCGGTATTAGCTGCTCCTCTGTTCGCACTGACGAAAAAGGGTAGAGCGTTTGTATGGGATGATGCCTGCCAGGAAGTGTTCGAACTTCTAAAGCGCGCTCTGACGACCACACCCGTCCTAGCTTTGCCTAAGGATGAGGGCGGCTACGTCCTGGACTGTGATGCCTGTGACGTTGGCATAGGGGCCGTATTATCCCAGAAGATTGATGGCGAGGAGCGAGTGATTGCCTATGGAAGTCGCTTACTTTCCACGGCGGAGCGTAACTATTGCGTTACTCGCAAGGAGTTGCTCGCTATAGTATATTTCACAAAGCTGTACCGTCAGTACTTGCTGGGGCGCCCGTTCACGTTAAGAACAGATCACGCCGCGTTACAGTGGCTCCAGCGAACTCCAGAGCCTATTGGCCAGCAGAGCCGCTGGTTAGAACGGTTGGCAGAGTTCGAGTTCCAGGTGTTGCATCGGCCAGGACAAAAACATGGTAATGCGGATGCCCTTTCCCGTAGGCCTTGTCGGCAATGTGATGTCGACGATGTAAGTGCGGTCGCTGCAGTCACCGAGGCTGTGCCCGCACAGCCATTGGATATTGAACCTGACCCGCAGGAGGAGTTAGTAAAGGCGCAGAAAGAAGATCCTGATCTTCGGGTGGTACGCCCGTGGCTGGAAGTAGGTACCCAGGCCCCGGCCCTAGTGGATATCCTGCGAGAGAACGAAGCTGTGAAGGTGTACTGGCACCAGAGAGACCGCCTGTACCTGTACGAGGAGGTGATCTATCGGAAGACACCGGACGGGGTTGAACAGTTGGTGGTGCCCAGGGCTATGCGGGATCAGTACATGAGGCTCGCCCACACGGGAATGACCGGGGGTCATCTGGGCGTCCGGAGAACCCGGGCGCAGGTGAGGCGTCGGGCCTTTTGGGTCGGATGGTCCCGGGATGTGAGGCGCTTCTGCCAGTGCTGCCCTCAGTGCAACCAATACCATCGCGGCTTGCCTCCCCGCCAGGGACCGCTGCAGCCCTTGCCTTGCGGGGCTCCCTGGGAACGGTTAAGTATAGATATCACCGGCCCCCATCCGCGTAGTCGAAGAGGGTATGTTTATATCCTTACGATCATGGACAACTTCACGAAGTTCGTTGAGGCAGTCCCCATGCACAATCAAGAAGCCATCTCGGTTGCTAGGGCCTTGGTTGAAAACGTCATCGTAAGGTACGGCGCACCGCTACAAATCCTCACCGACCAGGGGACTAATTTCGAGGGGAATTTGTTCAGGGAACTTTGCAGATTGCTGGGAATAGATAAGGTTAGGACGTCCCCTTATCACCCGAGTGGGAATGGGCTCATAGAGCGCTTTCATAGGACGCTTAATGCCATGCTGGGGAAAGTGGTCAGCAGCCATCAACGGGACTGGGACGAATCTCTGCCCCATGTCCTCGCCGCTTACCGGGCGTCACTGCACGAAACGACTGGGTTCAGCCCGAACTACCTGATGTTCGGCCGGGAGACCCGCGCCCCGTTGGACCTAGTCTACGGCAGACCCCCGAGCGCTGATCCGGGCGAAGGCACATACGCGAGTTATGTGCAAGACTTTGCTGAGCGCATGGAGTCCGCGTATCGCCTGGTACGGGAGCACCTGGGAGTGGCTGCGGAACGCCAGAAGCGTGCTTATGACTTGCGCGTCCGTCCGGCTGAATTTGCCCCTGGGGAGCAAGTTTGGTACTATACGCCTCGCCGTTATCAAGGTCGCTCTCCGAAATGGCAAAAGATGTACACGGGTCCCTTCGTCGTGGAGGCACGCTGCGGCCCTGTGAACTACAGGATCAGGAAGTCCCCTCATTCTCGTCCACTCACGGTGCATGTGGACAAACTTCGGTCTTGCTTCAGGGAAGAGCAAGCAGAGGAAGTGGAGGTGCCTGCGCCTCCTGTCGACGACGACTCTGAGGTCAGCGGGCGTCCGAAGAGAGCGACTCGCCGGCCCGCGCGCTACCAATAGCTGGGCGCCGTTCTCCGGGGAGGTCTTGTCGTGGTCATGACTTGGGATGCGCGCACCTCCCCTCCACTCGACGATGCGACGCTCGTCTGCGACGCCACGACGCTCATCTACGTCCCCCTCTCCCCCTCCTCTCGACTGTGCGACGCTCGCCTGCAATGCGACGCTTGTCTGCGTCCCTTTCCTCCATTCACGGACATTTTCAACGAGCAAAAATTGGGCGGTGACAAAATTGCTGACAGCAAAAAGGCCGGCGACGCCATTGGCCGAGGAAGGCCATTGGGCTTGTACGTGCCCATTGGCCGAGGACTTTTTGCTTGTACGTGCCCATTGGCCGAGGACTTTTTGCTTGTACGTGCCCATTGGCCGAGGACTTTTTGCTTGCGTGTTCTGAACATTTGCACGTGGCCAGGCATGCGACTAATTAAATGATAGTATACGATGGATGATGATTTATTTTGATGGAACGCTTAATTAGTTTGATTCTGTATTGACTCTGCCCAGTTTATCTGATGGACTTTTAGTTTAATGCCCGAATAGTGGTAGGGCTCTGTTTATTTTGCAGGTTTGATGTTCTTGAACTTTGATGGACGCTAATTTGTGATGTTATGTTGCTTAGTTACGGAATGGGGGCATTCCCCTTTTTCTGGTGGGGGAAGTATTGTGACGTAATTTGGGTGTTTGTTATCAAGCGAATTTGCCGACAGCAAAAAGGCCGGCGTCTGATTAGTCGAGGACTTTTTGTATGGCGGTTGAGGACTTTTTGTTGCTGTGCGCTGATTGGTTGAGGACTTTTTGTTGGCGCGCTGAGGACTTTTTGTCTGTGCTGATTGGCAGAAGAGGACTTTTTGTTGGCGCGCTGAGGACTTTTTGTCTGTGTATGCTGATTGGCTGAGGACTTTTTGTCTGTGTGTGCTGATTGGCTGAGGACTTTTGCTAGACTGCTATAAATATAGATGCCTGTTGCGTGTAGACAGTTCGGTGTGTTTTAAGAGAGAGACCTGGCAAAAACAGTCAAGGTTCGTTTTTAGTTCGTTCGTTCGTAGTAGTTAAGAGATTGCAGTTGACAATAATACAATCTGTTGTGTTGACTCGTGTGGTGTCGTCTTACAAGTCAATCTAGCGTTAGGCATCGTCGGTGGCACCATTAAGTCCTTTGCCCGACGGGAAAGGCCGAGTTCAGCGGACGAGCACAGAAGAGGGAAGATTCCGAAGAGCTATCCTGGTGACCAGCAAAGAAAGACGGAAGAAAGACTTAATTGCTTCAGAAACAAAGTGCTCCGATCCGTCTCTACCGGAATTAGAGCTGGCAAATGTATGAAGATTGGTGGGCATAAGATGGGACCCATATGTACTCTATATGGGTCCAAGGTACGAATATGCTATATCATATACACGCCAGTGAGACCCTTCTGCCAATATGCTCACATGGAACCCATACAGGCTATATAGGTTCCATGTGGGCATATTGGCAGAGGGGTCTCACTGGCGTGTTTGTGTGTGTGTGTGTGTGTGTGTGTGTGTGTGTGTGTGTGTGCGTGTGTGCGTGTGTGTGTGTGTGTGTGTGTGTGTGTGTGTGTGTGTGTGTGTGTGTGTGTGTGTGTGTGTGCGCGCGCGAGTGTGAACCAGGAGGGAGACAGAGTCGACAATATCAGAAATGATTGAGCGCATCCACAGCAGTGGACCACCCTCGATACGAAATAACATTGCAAGAGAATTTCGTGATCGATGATGTAGAACTAAAGCGAAAGAGCATGTAAGGTTCTGTCTTTGATTAAAAGCCCAATGAGATCAACAGTAAATACATCTTAGAACGGGCTTGTAGCGAATTTGCATTTGACGGGCGAATTTGACTTTTGCGGTTTGTATTGACCTATCGCAGATGAATGAACTGGTCTTTGTGGCGCAACTTTAGTTTGGTACTGAGAAATTTCTTAAATATATATTTCACCTTCACCATAATTCTGTCGGCGATCTATATGTTCAAAGTTGACTGGGAAGATCCCAGGAATGCGAATAGCTCTGATCAAGGAGGGATTCGAAGGCTGTGAACCTGACGTTGCTGAAGCAGTGAAGAAGGCTGCGAATACACTTGGGTCACTGGGTGCAGTGATCGAGGAAATTTCCTTTCCACAACACATCGAAGGTACGTGTTTTAAGTATATGGTCCGAAAGATTTTCAGCGAAGAATAGGATCAATATAATGAGGAAAAAGAATAGACCCTATTGTAGAAATTACGTGTTGTAAGTTGTTCTTCACAATAGGTTGAATTCAATATACAGTGTTGGCACTGTTAAGCATTAAGAGATGTATCAATCTCAAAGTTTCAATCTCAAAACTCGTATACAGTTAGACCTATACTGGCTAGAAATGCTTTCATTTTTATCAGCTGACATGCAGTCCAAACAGATAATACGGTTCTCATTACCAGCATATGCTGCTGAATTTATCGACCTGTTGTATGCTAATCACTAAATTGTTCATTCTGTTGCAATTATTAATTTTAGGGTTCAATCTGTTAATGAACTGTAGGTATAATGACTGTTTCTATTTGGTGAAGTTTTAGCACCTGCTAT